>OX578139.1:84584773-84897273 GCA_951213105.1 Amaurobius ferox | reverse complement strand
GGGCCGCCAGACAGGGGGAAAGTTCCAATCATTGAAGCTGCACAGATTTTGGAAAAAACTGGTTTTCGAGAAATCACCAAACTTGAAACAGGAGAGGATTCAGCACTTTTGAAAAACATCAGCAGAGGCCTAACAACCACATCTGGAACGCTAGGATTTTCTCAATACTCGGACGTCATCGTCAGACGCTTCATTTACATAACTCGCAAAAGGAATTTCACCATACACTTTTCTGGAGAGTTACGTCGCGAATTACTCGAAAAAGCTTGAAAAATGCATAATTTAAATTAAAACAACTAATGAAAAAAAAGAATAACGCGAGGAACTTAACGTTCCATTAAAAACTCGCGTGGAACATAAGTTCCATTCGAAAATAAACAACGCGCTTCTCGCGCTAACCACAACGAAGGATTTCAACAAAAAACTGAAACTGAAAAGTTCTACGCGCTTATTTATACTTGCGGCAAAAGGGCGAGTTTAGATAAACGGCAGCAATTAAAATTCGCTTACCGAAATTAGAATTGCCAAAATAATACTCATAATTCCGAGAGCAGACGATCCGTAAAAAACGCGAACCAATTAAAATAAATCACGAATTCCAGAGGCGCGAAAACGCTTAGGTGGCGCATTTAATCGCAGTAAAAAGCCCGCAAAACAGAATTCCGAAAATGGCCGCAACTGAAATTTTTGAATTGCAGTGAGACATGGAAATAACTTGAAACTGTAGAACAAACGGAATTTCTAACCAAAATGGGAAAATTGGACATCAAATTAAAGGGAATTTTAAGGGGAATCAAATAAATAAATAATTTTTAAAATTTACAAATCAAAAGTAATATTAATTTAAGGAATGGAACATTTTTAACTAAGAATATTATAAAGAAAATTAATTTAGAAGATTAAAAATATTCTAATTAAAGAATAAATGAAAAAGCCAATAAATATTATTTAAATATTACCAAATTAAGAATATTGAGCCAGGGAAAAAGAAATAAAAGTAAACTTCCAAACCTCCAAATTACCTAAATTCTAAAGCAACCCAACAGGTGTACTTCCTTCATAACAAGAAACTTTCCATCAATCACACAAACTATCGTAGCAAATTTGAAAATTTTTGAAATACTGTTAAGAGCAAGTTTTTTTTAGGGGAAACTAATCTGTTTAGTGGGATTTCATCTTTAAAAGTTTGAGATAATTTTTACACGTAAGTGCCGAAGTTGTATTGTTTATCCCAATTACAAATTTGATCAAATTTGATTTCAGTTTTACCAAGGCCAAACAAGAGCAAGCAGGGCATAGTGTGCAAAGCAGGCTTTGCTCTTCTGGTTGGTATATAATACTTCTGATTTTTGTTCTCTACGAGTTGCAGAAAACTGGAGATATTTTGAAAAAGGGATTATAACTGTTCTTTTGTTTGTTTATGTATTTTTTAATATTGTAAACCACTAGAATTATTACATGAAATCCCTCATTAAAGGAAAGAAACTGTCTCACAAAGGAATACTTCTTTTAATAAATTGAAATGAAAGTTCAATCATTATGAAATGGGCAATGAGCATATATATAACTAGTGTAGTAAATAAAAGCCCCATAAAATTGTATTGGTATTAAAGAATATCAAATTGTAAATGCATTTACAGAATGGCTGATTGATTATAAAGAAATTGTGAACATTACTAATATTCAGCAATGAATTGAATAAACTAAATGAATGTTTTTCTTTTTTTTTTTTAGGGGATGGGTCCATTAAAAACCAGTTTTTTTTTATCACTGTTTAGATTAATCCTCAAAATGTTATATATAACAAATAGGTTATACTGGATAAGTGAGATAAGTAACTAACAGTAACCGAATATATTGACTTCTATCGGAAGCTCTTTGTTAACCAAACTGATTGATTGTGGGTAACAGGAGATAAATATTCATAAATCAGTATCTTGTGTGAAGTCTTGGTTTTTATTTCATTGGTTAATAGTTGGTGAAACAGTTAGAATTATAATAAATATCTTATTGCAGGGATTTAAAAACTTCAATTTTATTGAGTATTTGATTAATTTATGTGTTAAGACATCCTAGAACAGATTTAAGACATTAGAAAATTTTACCATTCATGAGCAACCATAGGTTTCAAATTTTTGTGGCAAGTACTCAATTGAAAGCATATACAAAGTGGCTCAAAATTAGTTTAGCAGTTTGTTTTCTCTGTAACTTTAAAATGAAATAATTAAAAATGAACAAAGTTTTATTTTTGGAGATTTTTACATCATATATAAAAAATCATATCAACCTAATGACACCCCTCACCCTTGCTCACACGTGTTCGTGCCACAGTGTTTTCCCTGGCATATTTTAGAGTTTCTTGGCATTTTCTCAAGGTTCTTCAATTTTGAAAAGGGGGGGGGGGGGAAGTGACAGAATATTTTATTCCCCCTTGCTATTCTTATGGTAAAATTTAAATGACTGGTTGTTACCATATATAATAAAAACTGAAATGTGTCATGCTTTAATAAAGGTAATTGTTGATATATCTTTTTTTAATTAGTAAGAGTGTCAAGAACTACTTGAGCACATATGAAATTTATGCACTTAAAAAAGATATATTATAGAAACAGATCATATTAGAATCACCTGGAATATTCTAGGAGAATAAAAAGAACCTTCAAGTTCAACACAGGAAATTGTTAATGCTCTTTATTAATTAAGAGGTTTAGAAATGAATATTTAGTTATTTTAACACTTACCATTTCTCTGCTGAAATCTTTAATCTTTCATTATGTAAAACATGTTTATAATTTTTTATATTATTATCTCTATTTCAGAAAAAACACGAAAATGTTTGTGCAGAGACATGCATATTTGTATTATGTATCGTAGTAAGTTTTATCTTAATTTTTTTTATACATCATTTATTAATACAGTAGCCCCTCGTTATATCACGCTTGCTGGGAGACATGGCAAAATGCGCGATATATCTGAATGCACGATATATCAGGCGATATGATAAAAATTATACTTTTATGAACATATGTAATAAAAATTTAGGAGCGAAAGTACAATAATAAAGAAGACAATAATAAAACCCTCATTCACTCCTGCCCTACCGATGACTCATGTTGTAACACTCCAGTCTTCGGAAAGCAAAAGAATATAAATAAGAAATCAGACGGGAAAAATATAAATAAGAATATAAATAAGAAATCAGATGGAAAAATGGAAGACGTAGCAGAAGCACGATATATCCGAATGCACGATATAATGAGGGGTTACTGTATTTTCTTGAAATAATGTGAAACATTGAAAACAAGTTTTAGTTGGTCTGCTAGATACTAATATTATAGAATTTACCCTACAGTGTTAATGTAATGCAAAACTGTATACATGCAAATTTAAAGAAAGCACCAGAATTCCAACATCTTGTTTATTATGCTTTAAGAATTATTTCTGATAAATACTGTATTTAATTCTTGATAACTGTATCTCATTAATTCTAAGCGACATATTATATTTGAATGGCCCTAAAGAAGTGTAAATTGGTACGCCGAAGTTTAGGTTTTTGTTTAAAAGCTAACTCTTCCAATATCATGGAATTTTATTGTCTAAATTATTTCTTGTTAAAAGGGTTGAAAATCATGACTCTTCTTTTTTTCTTCTATTGTGTTTAATTATGGCAATTTGTGGTCAACATACAATACCACAGCTTCTCCTATAAGATTAATGGGAAATTTTAGATGTGGATATTAAAATGCATTTTTGATCCTAGTAGCATTAACCTCTATTTGGAGATAATTCAGACACTTATTTCACAATAATGACTGTATCTCTGTTACCATTAGAACTAAAGCAAATTCTCCACTGCTAGAATATTTAGAAGAGATTTCACTTTTCTTTACTTTCCACTAACATAAAAATTAAGTGAGATACTCTCACCTTAGCAAAAAATTTAAGTGAGAATTTTAAAACTTGAGTGAGAATTAAAAAATTTTTGCTCCAATGAAAAACTTTTAATTTATAAATATTTGCATGATATTACAATTAACAAAAATATGCTTTTATTTACAAAATATATCTACATAAACATAATAAAATAACTTTAGCAGAATGAATTTGCATCTTGCAGATACAGCAAGTCTGCTTTAGTTAGGGTTTAGAGTTTGCAGAAGTTTGTTTTAGTTTTAAATCACATTTTACAACCACTAATTTATTTAATAATATTTTTTTTTTTTAATGAAAGATAGCTCAGTTAAATTTCAGATTTTAAGTTTGTGTATTTAAACAAAGGATCAAAGATCAAATTTTGATTTACAAAATATACCAGGCTTTAAAAAGCATATTCACAACATAAACATTTAGCATGCCTGTAAGATGAATCCATATTACTAATAACATAAACAAAAACAATCTGCCAGACAAAATAATAATTGTCTATTTCTGGAGATCAGAAATTTGTGTATTTAAACAAAGAATACACAGTAAGATTTTAATTTGCAGGCATTGATAAGCTTTAAAAAACATATTCCTATCATAAACAGAAGCAATCTGCCAGACAAAATTATTGCTTATTAATGCGGCCATTTTGCTAGGGATCAGAAATTCAGAAAATTTTGAAATCCAGAAAACCATTGCTCTGGTGTATTCCAAACAATCAGTCTGTTACTGTATTAAATAATGTTTTTAAAGTTTTGCCATTATTTTTACCAAAAATAGTATATTTTGTTAATACAAAGTTTGAATTTTATCCAAGCTCTCTATAATCTGAAATCGGCATATCTGGATTTTTAGGGTTGCACTGTACTTATTTAAATTAATTTAACTTTAAATCAAATAATATATAATTTGTAGTGTAAAAAGCATTACAATTAATTAGTTAATTATGGAAAAATATTGCTCATAAAATAAGTCATACTTTTTATTGTTGAGTAAAAGCCTGAAGAAAATAATCAATAATTATTATACAAAAGTCTGAGCATGAAATATATGTTTTTAAACCATGGAAACAATTTCCCTTTAACTTCCTTTTAAACAATGTAATTAACGCTAAACTCGTTGCTATTGAACAAATAATAATTAGGTCATTTTTCTTGCATTACCTACGTACCTAAATGAAATATATATAGAGAGATAGTGAAATCATTATATGTTTTAGAAATCAATTTCATACCTCTAAGATTCACAATTTCAGCTAATCGTGAAAGAATCCTAATTAATACCTAAGACAAAATTGTTTACCAGAGAATTCCTGTAGATTGATGGTGTTTCATTAAAATTATCTGCTTTGTTTAATTAATTTTCTTAATTTATTCAATTTTTAAATATTTTGGGCACATAAGATCATTATACCTTCTATTGAAGAAGAAAATAGTTTTTCTAGGAAGAATTAAAGTTTTAAATTGTGTTGTATACATACATGTTTTACAAACATGCATACTAATATTGTCGTACATATTTTAATAGTGTAGATATCAGCTATTATTCTTATGTGAATAGTCCTAAATGTAAGTTTAGTCTTGAAGTACATGCCAATTTCATTAAAAGCAAGCCCAGTAACAGAAGAAATCAAAGTTAGATAATCATTACTAGCTGATTATCATATAACTGAATCTATTTGCATATCTTCAAGGCCACAAGGGCATGTATGAATGAAGTAGTAATAGAAATTGTCATAATACGTAACTGAAACATGTTCTATTTAATACCTATTGACCATTTGCATGTGACGTCAAAACTGTTAAATATACTTCTTGTCAACCGTGTTGGGTAGAAAGCTGTCCCACATGAGAAGTATGCTTTTGTTCGAAATTTCTAATAATCTATATAATAAAAGGCAATGTCTGTCTGTGCGTCTGTCTGTCTGTCTTATACACTATACGTTCAGCGACCGCGCGTCGGAGAGCTACGAAATTTGGCAATCGGAGACCCGGGAGGGTGGGAAGGGGACACGTGAAAACCGATTTTTAAAATTTTAATTATTTTTTTTTGTTATTTAATGTTTTATGCGATTTCGACCGTTTTTTGACCTTTTTGCTCCTTTTTCTCCTCGATCCAGACATTGTAGAAAAAAACAAATCACACCATCGGAAAGAGCAGAGAATTTCGAGTAAAAATATATCAATTTCAAATCTCAGAGATAAATTCTAATATTTTTTTATGATTTTAAAGCAAAAGTCACTTTTGACTCAAAAAAACGATTTTTGGTTTTTAAATTCTCGCATAGTAAAAAGTACTCAGAATTTCGACTAATAATTTACATTTTTAGAAAGGTCAAATATCTGGCATTCTTACAAGTCCACTCTGGTCAAGAAATAATTATAAATATTCACAGGATCGCGAGTTTAATGACCTAAGGATTTCCAATTTCTCGGCGAACCGCGTTTTCACCCGTTGAATTTTCTCCCCGTCTCCATTGAGACCACCGCCCTTCCGGTTTTAAATGAATTAAGATATGTGTTGTATACAACGGGTGAAATGATTATATTTATATGATATTTTAAATGGATATTTTAATTTATGGATATTTTAAATGGATATTTTAAATAATTTAAATGATTGCATTATGGTGGATTGAATTGTGGTGATGTATTTGAAATTATTATATTTATGTATTTGTGGAACGATATTGATGATTGATGGAACGTTTTAATTTATGGATATTTTAAATGATGGAACGATGGAATGAGGATGATGGAATTAGAGCTTAGCATATGGTCATTATAAAATTTAAATTAGCGCGCGGGAAGTTAGCGCACGGGAAATGCACTCGGTAGGCCCGGGTTCGATTCCCGCCAGTGCCTAAACTGCCTCCGTGTTCAGGCGGTGTACGATCACATTAAACATGTGGGTCCGTAAGACGTTCCGAGAGGTTGTTGGTAGGGGAAGGATAGTACGGTCCCTGTGGATGCCTCCCCCACTGGGTCCCGGTCTAAATTGGGTGAATAAAAAGAAAGTTATGGAGATTGTCGCGAAGGCGCAGTAGCCCAGTGGAGTACGATCACGTTAAACATGTGGGACCGTAAGTCCTTCCGAGAGGTTGGTGGTAGGGGAAGGAGTGTACGGTCCCTGTGGATGCCTTCCCCACTGAGTTCCGGTCTAAATTGGGTGGCACTTCCTGGCCGTCCAAACAGTTACCTTACACCTTTCTGGTAGGTCGCGCCAGCGAGTTTGCAACGATCAGAATTTGCCACCGTCAGAATTTTCAAGGGTAGCGAACAGGCTGGTCACCAAAGGCGGCTAGTTGTATATATATTTTTAAAGATACAATGGTCATAAATTGTTGTGCAATACAATGCTCACATTATATGGTGCAATTTCTTAATATACTTTTCTTGAAGGCATTCATACTTTTTATCATATCTGATAAGATCCTGGCTTGATCCATTATCACATGGGCATTTATTCTACCTAACATAGCAACTGAAACAATTGTGGCATCAGTTTATGACATTCATGCAAATGGTCAATAATTGGAACAGCAGGGTGTCTACAGGTCATGAAAGTCTTGAAAATACAGCGAAAATGAAAATGGGACTAAAAAAAAATTGCGAAATAAGAAATCTAGTTACGAAAAATTAGGCTGCGCCTCAATATCCCATGAATTTTTATTTTTATGAAAAGCCTTCATTTTGTATATTTACCAAACTTCATATTTTTGTACATTGGTTTACAAACAGGACCAGGATGGTTTTTCCTTCAGATTTGCCATCGCTTATTTTTTATACAGGAATTAAATTTAATGTTTTAATGAATTTTTTTAATTCAATATGATGAATGCATTTAAAATTTTCAAATATTTCAAATAACAAGCAGCACAGAGTATATCTGCTAGTTTTCATGTACATAGTGCAATTATACAATTTAATGTGTATTGTCATGTCGTCCCAAGATTCCACAAGTATCTTTTTGCGTGCATTTCCATCCTCTAAATATTGCACATTAGATTGATTAAATTAAGTCTATTTTCATATTTTAATTCATTATTAAAGTTTGATTGTTCAATCTTTTTCACATCAATTGTGCCCCGGACGACCATCTTGCTGCTCATGTCCTCGGATGAGTCGGTCGTTCTGGGCTTTCGACATCAATTGTGCCATTGCTTATTCTCGTGCATTGTTGAGAATTCACTAGTACCTTTTTCTATCCATCTAATCTTCTAAATATTGCATTTTAGATTGACTGGATTAGCAATTTTTCATATTCAGGTTAATTTTTTAGTTATTTTCATATAAAGTGTGATTGCACAATTCAGTTTTAGGTCCCGTGTATTCCTGGGATTTTACAAGTATCTTTTTTTATTTATCTGAGCTGAATCATTTTCCATCATTGAACTGAAGTTTTAATTAACACTTTACAACAAAGTTGAAAAGTGTTTATGACTTTGTTCATTCTGTCTGTCTGTCTGTCTGTCTGTCAGCCAGCATGATAACTGCCGTAAAAATCATTTAATCAAAATGAAATTTTAGTATGTTGTTCAGACGGTCTGTAGGACCTATGGGAATATAAATGAATAATATCACCCAATTAGTTTTGGATTGAACCCGGGTTGAAAAAATGAATTGCATTGAACCCTATGGGACCTAATTTTTCAAACATTTTTTAAGTGGATTTAAAATTCACAAATTGCTTCGCAAATTTTAGGTAATATTCAAATTATTCCATAAAATGTATAAAAAAAATTTCAGCAAAATATATTCAGTAGTTTTTTAAATAAAAATTAAAATAATAATTACACCTCTTATATGAAGAGATCACATGACCATGATATGAAAAGATCACGTGACCCACTTCAAAATAAAATATGGCATCCATCTTGTCTCAAAATCGTGATTTTTAAAGTTCTTTTTAATTCATGTTGAGTGTTGTATTCGTCCTAAAACCGCTTTATTTATTTTCTTTGAAGGAAATCCATGATGAGTACAATGTAAGTTTCTTTTGATCTGACTTGTGATTTGTCATCGCTTTGGAATTTCAATTTAGAAAACAGCTTATTGATTAAAGCTAAAATGTGATACTTCAGTGGTATTTTAATTAATTTTCTGGACAATAAGCAATAAATAAGTGTTTTTAGAAATCATGTAAGTTCCGAAATTTAGTTTAGAATGTCCCTAAAAGTCAATGAGTTATGAAATTGACTCTCTGAAACTCTGTAGACACCCGAAATAAGCACAAACAATTAATATACTAAACTAAAATGGCTTTGAATTCTATTGAAGATAACAGCATCATTGGACTGATTTTGCGCTTGTGAGTGTGGAATTGCTGATACCTGACAACAACAAAACTTAGTAGTTGACGAAGTTTGCTTGCTGCCATTACGTATGTTGGCTATTCTATACTGACAAATGCAAAATAAATGCTAAATCACTCCATGGATTTTGTTATCTACCATGACAGCACAATCTTAACTGAAGCTATTTTTGCTATCTGTTTTCATTGCCTTTATTTTATTGTGTGCTTTAAATACTTCTGCAAAGTCATTTCAAGGATTCCTGTTTTTTTTTATACTTGTGTCCTATTTTTGACATTAAAACTGTAGTTATTTAATGTATGAACCCAATATTGCATGTCTTATAAACTTAGCCAATAAGCTCTTATTTTTACTAGTTATTAATGTTCTTAATTTTTCTTATTAGCTTTATTTTTCTTGGAGTGTACATAGCTTTGGCATGCTGTGGAAATTTGAGGTATGCATTTTTATTGATGTTTTATGTATAAGAATTGGTGGTAAGAGTTAGCAAAGCACATGACTTTGTACATAATCAATGATTGATATACATAAAATGCAGTGCAGATCAAAATGAATAAGTATATTGCTTATTTGTCTTGATGTGAGCTATATTTTATGCTATAAACCAATTCACCGTTAAGAGTAATTTATTTCCCCTGTCAAGAATATAAAGGATTTTAATATTAAATGCAAAATTACATAAATAGTTTTTGAAACTTTAAAATTATTTGCTTCCCTTCCCTGACATGTTACAGAAGTAGAATTTCTACAGTATGGGATCTATTATCTAGAATGCTTTGGACTTTCTGGATAAGGGTTTTTCCATAATTTGGAGCACTTTTTTTAAAATCTACTGGAATAGTCTACAATGTTGTAAAAAATTATAATTCAATTTTTAAGCATAACTGTACGTAACAGCTTAATTTTGCAATGAAAAAGTATGCTTAATTAAATAAAATTACATATTATTAAAAATATGTGATATGTAATTAAATTAGAATCAGATCTAGTTATAGAGGAAAAATTTATCAAAAAGGATCAAATCATGAAAAAAGTTGATTAATGAGGCTTGATAGAACACAAGTTTATACTAAAGATAATGTTTATTTTTAATAAAATTATAGCACCATATTTACAGACAGGAATACATAAAATTTTTATATATCTTGTCAAAATGGCTTTATTTCAAGTACCTACATTGTTGTGTTAATATATCTTTCTAGAAAACAGACCTTCATTTCATTAACTGCATGATCAAAAAGTAATTTTCCACTATTAAACATGAAATTATTAATAAAATCTTAGTTGATGCAAACAGATTGCAAAAGTTGAAAATGTCTTTACAGTAAAATGATATATAATGAGGATCTTGTACAAATGCTGATTTTCGTAATATTGCCAGAGAATCTTCCAAATTGCCAACAAATAAATAAAACACAACACATTAAAAACTTATCAACATACATGTCAACATTTTGTGATAAATGTAAGCCACGGTTGCCGTGTGAATTCATTTCATTATGAGATAAAAAAAAAATTGGTGAATTTGTCCTTAAACTCTTCATACACTAAGAAATTTGCATATTTGCCCAAAAATCGGCAGAAAATGTACAAATTAGGGTCTTGAGTGAAAGCACATTGTCTGAAGAAGTCAAAAAATTTGTTTTACATTACGTTTTACAGCCACAAATAATTTTTTGGCATTTTGGACAAGGATAACTCAAATTATTTTAGAAATTGGGATACTAAAACACTTAAACACTTTTTTAGAATAATGAGTTTCATTTAAATGTTCGATTAAAAAAAAAATATATCGGATCAAAATTACATTGTGGAAATGACACATAGTTATCTGCATGAATTATGCCCTTGTAGCACAGAAACGCAAAACCTGTCATAATAAATTTTCAGAATTTTTTTTTTTTATTTTATTTATTTATTTATTTAATTTTTTTGGGCAAAGTAAACTTTACACATTTCTTGGATCTAAAAACATTTAATATATCCAAGAAAAATGAAATATTAGGTAATTATTAAATTATGCAAGCATAAATTCTCATTGCGTGAATTGACATCTCACGTGACTGTACATTTTTGGTGGCTGACAGCAATTTCCCATGGGAAAATATGGAGGACATTTATTGCAGAAACTACGAAAAACTCAGTAGTAATTGACACTTCTGATCATTTAGCAAGATTAAAAGCAAAACACAAAAAAAATTTGTTGGCTCAAAATATGGCATCATTCTGCCTAATTTTGGTTTGTGGAGTATATCAGATATTAGGATACCATATAAATGATCCTGTACTGTAGTAGATTTGTAAGCTTCTTTTAAAATACTCCTTGGATTACAATCTCTTCATAAGTATGGTTACCTAGAAAATACTGTACTGAACAAAATTGTAATTAAAAGCAGAATTTTTCAATGCATAGGTGTTTTTCCCAGATGCAAAGCCCATCTATGGCAAGGTGTTTTGGATGCTGATCACTAAATGTTAAAGCTAAGCAGCAGATTCAGTTTGAGCCTTTAGTCAATGGTAGAGGCGATATGCTTCTTTTTCGTGGTTTTCTTTGTATATAATGTAAATATGGCAATTTCCATTAGAATAGTATCTTTCCTTTGACTGCATATCCAGATATGGCTCCCCGTTCCTAAAAAAATATATACACTCATGTCCAAAAGTTAAGCATAATTCGTAAAATGCAAAAAATGGATGTTAATATGGATACAATAGTTCACAATCTGATGTGGAGAATCATGGGACAAAGGTAAATCATTATGCATATGCAAAACAGTTCAGTCAACGTCGACATGCGCAAAGCACTGGCCCATGTTGGAACGAATATGAAACGGCCTTGAGCAGCATGGCCAGTTGAGACAGAATTTAGCAATTGCTGTGGTATAGAGCATTGTTAACAAGCAAAAAGGATGAAAGATGTCACAAAAATGCCAACTGGACTTGTTTTTGAAGGGACGAATTATTGGAATGCTGGAATCTGGTCGATCCCAAACCGAAGCGTCTTGAATTTTGAATGTGCCTCAGTGTGTGATCTCCAGACTGTGGCAGAGGTTCCAAACCACTGGAGATGTTACCCGACGACCAGTACCAGGTCGGCCAAGGGTAACAACAACTTGGCAAGACCGATACTTGGTGATAACTGCACAATGTCAGAGGAGCCATTCTGCCAGACAAGCGGGTTCAGCCCTGACAACCACCACAGGAGTCACTGTTTCCAGACAAACTGTTTACAGGAGACTCAGACACGTTGGTCTCTATGCCAGATGACCAGCAGTTTGCATTCCCCTGACGTTTGCACAGAAACGTGCACGTTTACAGTGGAGTTTGGAACATCAGTAGTGGAGTGGACAACAGTGGAGCAATGTCATGTTTAGTGATGAGTCCAGGTTTAGCCTGCAAACTGATTCTTGTCATACCACGATCTGGAGAGAACGTGAAATGTGTTTTCACCCGGGAAATATCATGGAAAGACATCGTTTTCCATTTGGGGGAGTCATGGTCTGTGCAGGCATCATGATGGATGGCCGTACAGACCTCCAGATCTTTGACACAGGGTCAGTTACCAGTCAAAGATACAGAGACGAAGTTCTTGAGCCTACCATTCGATTGTTTCGAGGTTCTGTTAGTTCTGATTTCATATTCATGGATCATAACTCACCTACTGACCAAGCGACCTTGGTCGATTACTTCCTTCAAACTGAAGATATCCAGCACATGCAGCGGCCTGCCAACTCTCCTGATCTAAATCCAATAGAGCATGTATGGGATATGCTCGGGAGACATCTTGCAGCCCTCTGCTACCCACCAAGTTCTGTTCCGGGATTGAAAACTGCTCTCAGTGAGGCTTGGAACTCATTGAGCACACAACTCATCCAAACCCTCATCGAAAGTATGGGGAATCGTTGTGCGGCATGCGTTACTACCCGAGGTTCCCACACATTATATTAAACTGCAGCATCTCATTATTTTTGTCATTGTTTCACTGAAGTTGACACTCCTATTGTGGCCCTTTTTCTTTCAACCCTTTTCTTTGGATAATAAAAGTCGTTATTATCCTTATTTTGCATTGTTTTCTTCTTCTATAACCCTATTACACCTGCTTAACCCGTTTCCTTCCATTCCTATGTAGATTTCCAGAAATTTTCACATAAACAGCAACTATGCTTAACTTTTGGACATGAGTGTATTCACAATTATCTAATGGATGATTTTTTTTTCATGACTTACTTCTTATTATTATTGGTGCAATACAGGATTTCTGTTTGTTATTAAATGCCGTAACTTATGTTTTTTTATTTAATCCCAAGATAAATAACAATGAATTAGTGTCACCCATTTGCCCTGGGCAACAATATTAACTGTTTATTTCATTCCATATATCATACGGTATTCCATATTCAGTTCACGTTTTCTGTAATGTACAGAACACATTCACATAATTTTTGGCATGTTTCAAATAAATGGCTAGGAAACCATGTTAATATAGCTTTAAAATAAAAGGTGGAACATGTACAAAAATGTCGATTTTTATCAAGGATTTTTTGGGGAGTACCAGAAACCTGATAAAATAAAGTTTTAAATGCATCCCTTTGAAAATATTAATATAATTTATGCATTATAGCCTGTAAGTGGGGGTCCTGAAATATTCTGTAAATTTTTAGTAAGTAATAATGAAAAATTAGTTTTATTCTCATAGAATATTTGACAAACCCATGTAGTTTTTAACACATGGTATCTAAATATTACTTTTGTCTAGTATTTCTAATTTTTCACAGAATATAAATATACGTGTGTGCTAATGTAGAACTATGCTGTACAGTTTTTTTTATTTAAATTTCAGTTACAATTAAACAAAGTGGTATACAGTAAAGCCTTGATAAGTCTTCATTCAAGGGGCCAAGAAATTTCAACGACTTGAGCGGAATAACACGTGACTGTGCTGAATATACATTAATTACTGTAACTGTCATTTAAATTTAAATTCATTATGGTATTTATAACAGCGTTATTCCATGTGAAAACACCCATTTTAAGAAAACTTGCTGCACCATAGTCATGGATTTTTTTTAATTTTTACCATGGATACACATAGTAATAATAAACCCAAATCTGAATTTTTAATATATATATCCTAATAATGACCAAAATACAGGCATTTGAAAATTGGTCATTTTTGCCAAATGACAGCCATCTTGGATTTTGCACCAATGTTTATAAATGTAATAGCTTGAGAACTAATGGCTCAAATTAAATAATTGTGGTACAAATTTGCAGGGATTTATATCAGGAATGAAATTGCCATATCAAAACAATAAAAAAAAATATATTTTAATATTATTACATGAAAATTGCAAAAATGACCTTATTGATAGTCAACTTTGGGCTATAAAAAAAAATGGCCCCTAATATTTTTTTCTGAAACTTTGTACAATTACTAATATGTGTGCTTTAAATACAAAAAAAAAAGAGGTAAAATTAAAAACGTAATATTTCTTATTACAGAGAAAAATCGCTTTAAAATATATGTGCATTTAGTTAACATTTGACATGCAATGCTTTAATGATTTAAAAAAATATATTTTTTAGAAACAAATAATGAGCAAAATCAAAACATAGGAATTTTTTACACACTAACTAGTATGTGTGCTTTAAGAACAACAACAAAAAAAAAATAGGCTGATAATATTTAATTTAATAGCTAAAAAAATGCTGTTATATGTATAGGAAATGAGTGTAAAAATCTCTGCGGTGCTGAAACATTCTAATAAAAAATCTTTCTAAAAACCAAACAGTTATCACTTTTGCATTTTATTTTCTTGATTCAAATTATATAAAGGTATTTTCTATATTCAGTAGAGCTAAAGATACCCATTTTTCCCCAAGTGGCCACTGGCTCCTAAACAGATTTCATCTAATAGCCAGTACCGTAATCTTAGGCACACATCTAGAGCAGGTTTTGGCCATATATATGATGCATTTGGGCAATGAGAATGCATAAACACAACATATACAAACAAAACACATACTACTAATTTATAATTCATTGGGATGCATTTGTTGTTCTTTAAGAATTTCTGGAGATGGACAGTTATCACACCTGCATGCCATACTATTCTGATTCAGTGCAATAAACTTGTTTCTTTTAACAATTATGTATAGTCACTGATATAGATGGCATGAAACATGAGTTTAATATTCTGATGGTATATACAAACACATACAGAATGAATAATTTTGCTTACAACAGTTGCATATTCTGTTAGACGTAGTGTACAAATTTTATATAGTCTTTTTACTTCATTATGATTTTCTTTAAATACAGCATATAATTCCTTTAAATTATGCAAAATTATTCTCTTTTGTTTTAATACTTTCCCATTTTCTTGGTATAGATATGCAATTTTTTTCTCCTGGACACATATGACTTATAATAAAAACTAGTAATTTTTTTATAGTATATCAGAATTTAATTTAGCTCTTTTATCTCACTAGGCATTGATAATATCCCTTCTGTTCTTTTAATGTTCTTGCTTTTTTTTACTAAATTCTCTGTAGTAATATAATAAGTCTTTGTTTGTTAGACTATCCATGAATCTGGGACTAATTTTAAAATTTGCATCTTTTCTTTAAATGATGCATCTAAAGAAAACTTATTCAATAATTTTTCCATCATAGACATGCAATTTGGACAAATAATGTCTTGAATTTTGCAGCTTACTAATACTTTCAATACCTAATACTGTAGCTGTTTTAGTAGCAACATGGCTACTTAATTTTTTAACTTGTATATAACAAAGTTTCTTCTTAGAGCTAAATCTATTGACCTTTATTGGTAATAAATAAAAAAGTTCACACCTTTTATTCAATTGTTCAATTACTATTGGGACTTCACTATAATCTGCATCATTGATCATTTCCATGTAAGCAGTAGTTCTCACTAATTGATGAATGCAATGATAACACGAAGTGCAGAGTTTTTCCCTCGAATGAGTAATACTTGATTTATCATTGATAGTCTGAGCGAAATTAGTTTTAGGGACTTAGCTCTGATTTTGGTAGGGTTTTTATTAAATGAATCACAAGTTTTCTATCTTAAACTGTACCATTTCAGATATTCATTCTTGTGAACCTTGCAAATACCACTACCACTTATACAAACTATTTCATCTGTAAGTACACTATGTAATCTCCTTTTTAATAGTGCTAAATCATTTGAAGATGATATAAGTGCAGCAATAAACTCAGTATTTAATGACACATTAATTTTCTTGCATACTAAACATTCAATTTTTATATCATAAGACAAGAACTTATCATGGAACATAAATAAAAGAAATAATCATAGAAGCGCAATTCACTAATTTATTTGTTGAAGATACTCAGCTTTAAACACTTCAGTAAAAACAGCTCTGAAAGAGATAGCTAAGTCACCCAAAAATGTAATATTACATTATACTTTAAATTCAACCTAATGCAAAACAGATAATTCCGTACAGGTAATCATTTCAGGAACTCTGACAACTGATATATGTTAATTGATATTACTTATATAACAGAATTGTGCGAGTATTAGAGTTGAAAATTCTGAGGCTATAAGGCAGCTGATGTCTCATGTACACAAAAACCAAAAGCAGGTGTTTTCAAATGTTCCAGGGGCAATATTGGTGTTATTGGTATTATTGATTTTCCTCCTGTCTCTCAGTGTTTCCTTTGAAGCTGGCAAGGTGATATTTTTGGGGGATCAACATGCTGTAGTTCTGTGTCTAATTTTTTTTTTTTTTTTTTTAAATTTTAATGCTGTTCATGAAAATGAGTGCTTTATATTATCTAATTACAAATTATTTTTTGTGGAATATATGTAGGTTGGTAAAACTTCAGCATTATGTGATAGTTGTCATTTATAACCAATATGCCAAAGATTATTGTACTGCCTCTTAGATGAAATTGGTTTAGGAGCCAGTGACCACTAGGAAAAAATGGATATCTTCAGCTCTACTAAATATAGAAAATACCTTTTTATAATTTGAATTAAGAAAATAAAATATATGTGCGATAACTGTGGTTTTTAGGAATATTTTTTATTAGAATATTTCAGCACCCCAGATATTTTTACACTGATTTCTTATACATATAACAGCATCTTTTTTGTTATTAAATTAAATATTACCATCCTAATTTTTTTTGTTCTTGAAGCACACATACTAGTTAGTGTGTAAAAAATTCCCGTGTTTTGTTTTTGCTCATTATTTGTTTTTAAAAAATATTTTTTAAAAAAAAATGTTTAAAGCATTGCATATCAAATGTTAACTAAATGTATATATGTTTTAAAGCGATTTTTCTCTGTAATAAGAAATATTACCTTTCTAATTTTTTTTTATTTATTTAAAGCACACATATTAGTTAGTATTTGTACCAAGTTTCAGATAAAAAATTTTAGGAGCCATTTTTTTTTTTAGCCCATTAAAGTTGACTCTTTAAATTAGTACCAAAATTATTTCATTTGAGCCATTAATTCTCAAGCTATTACATTTTTAAACCTTAGTGCAAAATCCAAGATGGCTGTCATTTGGCAAAAATGACCATTTTTCAAATGCCTATATCTGGGCCATTATTGGGATATATACATTACAAATTCAGAACCATGTGTATCCATGGTAAAAATTAAAAAAAAAAAAAACTGTGACTATAGTGCAACACTCATCGGGTGTCCCCATGTGGAATTATCCAACATTTATATAAATGAATAGTTTGAAGTACTTATAAATTATGTAAATGATAAGAAAAAATTAATTTTACCTCTTTTGAGCTTTATTTGAACATTGTTCAAGCTTTAATACTACACGTCACTTTTACATACTTATTATGATACCAAGTACTTGTCTAAATTTGACTAAAATGCTGCACACATGTCAGTCAATTTGACTTTCTTTTGTAAAACATTTAGAGCTTTGAATTCATCATATGTAGTATCTTGAACAAATGTAAGGTAATATTGAATGGTTTCTGAGACATCAAGAAATTGTATTTTATTACATGGTGAAAGAATTTCCCCTTTTTTACTTTCACCATGAGCACTTTCATGCCTTTCTTCTAAACATTTTGCAGTTATATTTTTATAGGGTTAATATTAGGTGTTCTATTATGGGTTAGAGGTAGTGTCGAAAGCCCAGACCATCCGGCTCGTCCTAGGACTTAGAGCAGCAAATTGAATGGTCGGGATGTTAGAGGTAGTGTTGAAGACCCAGACCGTCCGACTCGTCCAGAGGACTTAGAGTAACTAGTTTCAGAATTATTTCTCTTTCATATCTCGTGAAGTCTCGTACATTTTACACAGTAATGAGTTATCTGGAATAGCATTTGAATTAGCAACAAGCAAACAGGGATTTAATTACATTGTTCTCTAAGAGAGCCAAATGGGACTGAAGAAAAATGACAACTTACCTGGAGTGCCAAGTTTTCTAGGTGACAACTTATCAAGGTTTTACTGTATATTGTTTCTTACCTCTATTATTTTGGGAAAAGTCACTTAAAGTAAAGTCAAAATGTGCTTTTGGATTTCAAGTTATAAATAACTAGTATAGTACATTATTTAACAGGAAATGTGCATTTTTTGCAGGTAAACAGACTATCTTTCTATACACTAAAATACTACAGTAGTAGTTTAGTATATAGAAAAGTTTGTAAACTAGCAGATATACATTACATTGTCCATGATTTAAAATATATGCAAAATCTAATTATAAAATTTAAATAAAATAAAATTTCTATTAAAATATTTATTAATACTCCTATAAAATAAAATTTAAAAATATCTGTTCTCGCTATACAAAATATCTGCACAGGCAGTAAAATTAATAATTGGTTCCATTTGTAAATCAATTTACAAAAATAAAGTTTGGTTGACATACACTTGTGATATGACTGCTCAATGACCTGATTAATGATAATGAAATCAATTAAGCAATCATACCACTACATTCTGATTAGGGTTGGTCACTCACATGCAATTAAAAAGAACTTAATTAATAGTTAATTACTTTAATGTAATGGGACCGTATAAGTGGGGAATAGAATTTTGAATAAAGATAACATTGCGTTGTGTAATTAAAATATAAAAACCATTTACATGTGAGCGCCTAAAATTTACAATATATATAGAGCGAGAGAGAGGCTTTAAATTGTGTCTAAATTACACATGTTAAATCTGCATTACATAATTCTTACCTGAATCTGGATCTGAATTTTAAGAAATAATAAAAAAAACTAATAAATGGATGTCAAAATGTTCTTGTAATTAATTACAATATTAGATGAAAGTTCCGAAAAATGAATGAGTCTAAATTCATCAACAAAAAAAAAACATTTTTTTTATCGTGTTTATTATTTTTATGTTCTGATAGTCAACCAAAGAAAATGCTTGAAAATAACATGAGCAGCAATAATATAACAGTATAATCTTTTAGCACATAATTATAGATAATTCTATAATGAATTTTATGAGAAAGCCCAATAAATGATTAAAAATTCAAGACTTTTTTTATGTTGTAAATTAATGTGAAGTTCTTCAAGAGCACAAGAAACAAGATCTTAATTATCACACTTTTCTGTAGAAGGATTGTACAAATTATTTTTTATCTGAACAAGATCAGAATATATGAGAACTAATTCTTTTGCAATAAATTTTCCTGAAGATGAATCACAAACAATCCTTTTTATCACATTATTATAGATGATTCGATTCTGAATCTCATGAAAAGGCATCACAGGTGATTGAAAATTCATATGACTTTTTTTTTGTGTTGTAAATTAATGTGAAGTTCTTCAAAAGCACAAGAAACAAGATCTTGATTATCCATCAAAGATGTCTCACCCAACACATATTATCCATTTTCGACATAGGTATCACAAATTTATAAGAAATATTTCCAAAACAGGATACTCAAGTTTTTTTTCTGTTTTATAATATAGCCATACACATGTCTTCCATATCAAAAGAATGCGACATTATTCCCAAAATCATTTTTTTGAATGTTTCAATATACTCACTCATCATGTTTCCAAAAAGGTAGAATTGACTTAATACACTTAGAAAATGGTAAAATAAAGAGATTAGGGATACTCTCAAGTGAGCTCCGCACACACACCTTATATCTAACGTATTTTTGCAAATTGATTTTAAAGAAGAATGAACAAATCGAATAAGATTTTAAAATAAAAATGGCTATAGCAAGGAGTGTGTGCCTAGGCACCTCCCCACTTAAACACAACCTATACTTTCGACAATTTTCAGTAGAGTGCCTCAGCACTTTTCACATAAGGGGAAAATCTCCCGCCTAACTTGGCACACTGTGTTTGGCTAAAGCCACACACACAGTTGCCATGCCGAAAAAAAACAAACTCTCGCTAAACCAGGGAGGTTAAAAGTGAGTGCCAGAAGATTATTCCCGTATCTCACCTGAAACCAGATTTTGCCAATTGTTGAGAAGAGATGCTACTGTACAGCTATAGTAAAAGGAGGCATTCATCGTACAAATGAAAAATATGAATGAATAGCATCGTTTATAATTTAATTTAAAAAATGAGACAATTGGCCTATTAATGAATATAAAAAATAAAAGCAATTTTGAATAATAAATATAAAATAAAATAAAAATATTTAATGAATTATAAAAACATGTTAATTTTGAATAGTAAAAAATAATAACGTGTTGTGACAAGTCACAACAACACTAAAATGAAGATTCTGAAATGGTAGCAAAAATTATTTCTATATTTGCAAAAATATAAAGTTTTGTCGACATACACCATAATAAAGATTCTGAAATGGTAGTAAAAGTTATTCCTATATAATTTGATTTATAAAAATAGAAAGTTTGGTCCACATACATTTTTTTATTATTTAAATTGGATAAATAGGATGAAAATTGTGTGCAGTATAAGCACATTTCATTGTTTTATACATAAAAATAATTAAATTCCATTGCTAAGCAGCATATAATTTTCATTATTCAAAGTTTCAGAAAAAAAATTTATCCATACAGTGTTAGTTCTAGGAATAGTTTGATGTTGTATTTTCTATCAATTTCTTAACCACTAAAGCTAGAAACTCGAAAAATGGACTGTATTACTCACACAGACATAAAAAATAATCATACTAAATTTAAAAATATTCAACCAGTAAATTTGTATTCAGAATAAGCAGGCAAACAAATAGACTTTCAGTAATAAATATCTAGTATTTCTACATTTTTGTTAGATTTTTAATATTTTACCATATGGAATTTGATTATAGAAGTTGTAGTAACCTTTCTTATGTGGATAATCTTGATACTTTTAGGAGGCAGTATTCTACAAACATGATTTTGTTGTCAATTTTTGTAAGTTTTTGTAAGCAGCATATAATTTTCATTATTCAAAGTTTCAGAAAAAAAATTTATCCATACAGTGTTAGTTCTAGGAATAGTTTGATGTTGTATTTTCTATCAATTTCTTAACCACTAAAGCTAGAAACTCGAAAAATGGACTGTATTACTCACACAGACATAAAAAATAATCATACTAAATTTAAAAATATTCAACCAGTAAATTTGTATTCAGAATAAGCAGGCAAACAAATAGACTTTCAGTAATAAATATCTAGTATTTCTACATTTTTGTTAGATTTTTAATATTTTACCATATGGAATTTGATTATAGAAGTTGTAGTAACCTTTCTTATGTGGATAATCTTGATACTTTTAGGAGGCAGTATCCTACAAACATGATTTTGTTGTCAATTTTTGTAAGTATGCTCCTTTATCTTTACTTTAAAGTTCTTCTGTTAATATTCATCTGGAATATTGCAAAAGAATATTTAATGATTGCTAAATATTATTTAAAAGCTATCTATGAATATACTTTTCCTGTGTCTTTCTTGTACACCATTTCAAAAATTGAATGTTGATTTAATGTTATTTTCCTGGCCAAACAGTTATAGATTTGTGTACAAGAACTTTGGAATATTTAATTTTGACATTTTGTATCATCCTAAGCATAAAAACTATATTTCAGTCTTATACACAACTTCAACTCAAACCTCTTAACTATAATGGAGTTCATTACAGCATTTGATCCAGTTGAATTTAATGTAGAGCAAAACCAAATTATTGTAGAATTCTGATGATTCACCCCCCCCCCCCCCCCCATATTTTTTTGTGTTAATTTAAAAAATTTTGTGAAACAGCCCCCTCTAAACATTGAACAAAAATATTTAAATTTTTGTTGTCAAATATTTGGAAACAAAAAGCTTGTAAAGAAGTAGAATTATAAAAAGTTTTATGCTTTTTATTTGAATTTTTTTTTTTTTAAGCTTACATTATGTCAAAAATTGGTACAAATGTAAAAAGCACATTATCATAGAAAATACTTTAAATTGGCAAATGTATAAAGCAGGATATTGCTATACTTTGATTCTCATTTTTAATGATTCAATATAGCTATAACCACTACAGAAATAACCACTTTTTTGTGCAAACCTCTAGAGGGTTTATGAGCTACTGTTTGAGACCCACTAATATAGATTATAAGTTTAACTATTTTAACACATAAACAGTATACCCAAACTGTTTAATTGTATGATAGTTAATTGTTAGGTTAGTTAATTTTGCTGCAATTTAAAAAATAGTTTTGTTTTGGTCATTTACAATGAATATGTATTATTCAGCTTGGTTTGTTAACAGAAATCTAGAGTGAGGTTATATTCGATTTTCTTATATTCATAATCCATAATATTTTGCCTATTCATATTGCAATCCTTATCAGTGAAAAAAAATATATATATACATATGAGATTTTGTTTTTTTAATCAAAATTTATGTAATTTAGAAACTTCTTTTTGATGAACATCTTAGGGACATGAGTATTAAGTAAATTATGAAAGAAATGTTCAGGGAATGAAACAAAATTATGTAATAGAAGTGTCACCATACTCATCAACATCTGTGTTATATGCCAGTATGCAATTATCGCTTACACCGACTGCACGCTCACCTAATAGTGATGTAAGTGTTATATCCAAACATTTCATTATCGATAACGTCACCATTTATAATCCAATTCAGTTAAAATAAACTGCATTCTATTAAGCTATCAAAATTATATAATTTGCATAAAAAGATTCAAAAGTTTTTTCATTTGAAATATGTGATAGGAGCAATGTTTACATTAATCTATAATGAATAACAAAGTTACTTACTATTTGTTTTAGTTGGCAACTGGTCAGTCAAGCTGTATTGATCAAATTTATGTTGATATATACTATTTTAATACCGTATGCATAATTCAGAGTATTAGTTCTTTGTCTAAGCTGTACTACTATCATTGTTCTGGGATTTTTATTTTTTTTTTTAATTTTAATAGAGTAATGTTAATAATATCTCAAAAATTTGAATAATTTGTGCATCGTGCATATTATAAAAAATTCTATCTAGTTCCAGTTGTTGCATAATGTATGTACAGTGCTATGTTAATTACACTTTTGTAGTCTTTTCAAAAAATTTATTTGTAGAATATAGTTTTAAAAATGAATGCATCCTTTCAGTTTAATTTGACTTTATAAAATAACTAGAAAAAATTCACCCAGCATTGTCTCGAATTTAAAGCAGCATCTACATAGCTCAAGCAAAGCTGTAATTCTTTAAGTAGTAAACCAATGTTTCAGAGAAATTAATTGCATAACTAAGCATCTTGGAACATGTGAGCACATGTTTCAAGCAAAAGCCCAATCTTCAAATATTTCCTTTCCCTTAGGAACAAAGTCTTGCTGAAATTCCCCCTCCTGCAATGCATGCACACAACAGTACCATTTTTGTGGCTGATTAAGATCATCTGAAGACGTCCCTCAATGTTTATTTCCATAAGACCTGTATTAGAGTGCATTTACGCACTATAGTGGGTTTTTTACGCAAATTTGTTAAAGAAGGACCTAACTTTACCGCTATTTCCGGATTCCAAGGACCCTAAAAAATTTTCTATTTCAAGTATCTAAAATACAAAGAAAATGCCGAAAATTTATTGCAACAAGAAAAGTATTTTGCTAAAGTCCAATATTCTTTTAAAGATGGACAAAAAATCACCCGCACAGAAAAGAAACAAATAATCCAATGGAAATATGTCAATAATCCCTATACTTTTCTGCTACGACTTCTTTGTAGTAAAAATACTTTCAACCAATCTTAATTTATTGCACTTGCAGCCGAAAATGAATCTTGCAATCCATCCATCTCCTCTTTCCCCGCAATCACTAATGTGATTTGAGATGCTTGGGTGCACATAGTGTCTGTTAGAAAAACTTCGGTTGTAAACAAGCATGTACGTGAATCGGTCGATGTACGGTCTAAATCCTAAAGTAACTTCGTTCTGATTGGCTAATCGCTTTCTGATCGCTTGTTAAGAAGTTTTACCCCCATGGTCAGTGATCCTGCAAACTGCGACGTCAACTTCCGGTTTATGCTAATTTTTACTTCAACCGATTAGAGATTAGCATACTCTGGAAGGAAAACATTAACTTCAACTTCAATGATACCGGGCTATTTAAGCTAGTGCTTGTATCAGTGGAGTATCTTTGTGATGCATTCTTATGTTCATGTGAGATCGTTGTCTTTATGATAGATCCTTGTCTGTACGCCGGTTAAATGGCAATTTAAAAGGCCGATACTGTTAGGCCTAACTGCTGTTAAGTCTCTTGATAAAAATTGACAAGACTTAGTTTGTTATGTTCAACTCTACAATGTTACCATTTCTCGAAATTTGCCGCACACTATCCACTGATCCGCAAACAGAATTAAAATCACATGCTAAAATAAACAAAAGTACGCAAAACTTGCTCCCACTAAATATTCATTAAACATGTTTTGCATTATGTTGAAATAAAAGATTTAATCTATATGCAAAGTGTCGGAAATATGCGGTTGCAGGGTCCGTAGCGAGCCGGGTTCAAATAAAGGGCATTAACCTTGGGGATGCAGAGGGCAAAGAATCTCTAACAATGCTTTTGTTGAGCCATGGTCAAGCAACTGTTGAACAGGGATTTAGTATAAAGAAAAAGATAGAAGTTGAAAATATGAAGGAACACTCTTGCATAGCATAATGTGTGATTATAAAAATAATATATATGATATCAGTAAAAAAGACACCAATAAAATTTACATGCATCAGGAAAAGCTAATACCACCAGGGTAAATGAAAAAAGAAAATTGGAAGAAGAGAGAGAATTTAAAAATCGAAAAAATATCCTTGAGAAACACATTAAAGAACTTCTAAAATCTGAAGTGTTTGTAGAAAAAACCCAGAACAACAAAATCAAATAGCTTAAGATGCACAGCTAAAAAAAAAACAGGATGAGCTGCTAGAAATCGAAAATACAT
The DNA here is from genome assembly GCA_951213105.1 of Amaurobius ferox. Taxonomy (NCBI): domain Eukaryota; kingdom Metazoa; phylum Arthropoda; class Arachnida; order Araneae; family Amaurobiidae; genus Amaurobius; species Amaurobius ferox. The sequence continues at coordinate 84,871,632 of OX578139.1, read as the reverse complement.
TTTTAAAATAAAGGAATAAACATTAGTTTTGTTTAAAAATTTTTAATCATGGTCAAGCAATGATTCCAGTCTAGTAAATAAAATTAAACAAAATAAGTGATGATATAATAAATAATTTTTATTAATTAGATATGTTGTTTTACATTATATTATGAAATATTGAATGAGTATAATTAATTCAAGATAGAGATTGTACAATTTTCACTAAGGCATAATTACTTTTACTTTGTTTCTAAATCATTGAAAATCGGGGTATTTTACTTTGAATAGGGCTTGATTTTTTTTTTCTTCTGAATGTGTATAAACCTTGTATATAAGAGTATACAACAAAATAGCCAAGTTAAGAAATAAAAAAAGAAATCTGTGTCTGTCGGATTGAAAATATCACTTTTTTGTGTTGATTTGCTACGGAATGACCTATAGTCTTATCAAAATAATAATAAATATCAAATACTTCCCATAGAAATTTTTGGCACTAACTTTTGACTGTTGATCAAAGTTCCTCAGATCATATGGAAATAAGAGAATATATTGAACTTTTAGGCTGTACACAATAAAATAACTTTTAATCTCTTGAATATTGACCTTTATATTTTGGAAGTTACATTAACTCTTAACTTTTTTCTTTAAAGTGGATTTATTCTATATCACATTTATGTATGCTTTAATGCATAGATTAGTAATGTAATCAAAGTAAAACAGTTAATTTTGAATAATTTAAAATGTTAATTAAATTTTTTAATTATTTAATATTCATTGCTGATTTGTGCAAATCAACTTTTGAATGTCATCATGAATGTATCTATTGTAAAAAATGTTACATTAATTTTTTTTTAATATTTCCATTATGCTAAAAATAATTCAAATATTTTTAGACAATAACGATGAGTTATATGCTGGGAACCATGTCCAGGTATATTAAGCATTTTTAGATTTTTAGTTACTTTTAAGTTATCTTGTGTGTGAAATTTTACATATCTTCTATTTTGCTTTTTAGCTTTTATGACACTGAAGTTGTATTGCTTGCTGTGGGCATTTGTGCCGGTGTGTGCTTAGCAGTGTCAGTGTTTTCTTTTCATACCAAGGTAATTGATATTTGTGTTAATTCAAACTGTAATGAAAATAATATGACTGATATATAATCTGTAATTAGATTTTTCCAAAATTGTGTAATGTATCAGGATTAAATACTAATATTGGATCAATTTTGTAAATAAATGTAAATAATTTATTATGGTATTTCTCATATTCAGCAATACTCGGCAACACTGGAATTAAGAATTAACTTTTAAATGTCATGATTTTGCTTCCAGAATTTATTACTTTATATAAATGGTATAATGTATAAGGAAAGTATTGTTGTTGAGACCCAGACCATCCGACCTACCAGAAAGGTGTAAGGTAACTGTTTGGATAGCCGGGAAGTAAGGAAAGTATTGTGAAGGGGTCGAAAATTTGAATTTGAGTTTTTGACAGAATACATTTCAAGTAACCCTGAATATGGATGGAACATTTTTTAGGTGATGTCTATGTATGTCAGTTAGTCTGGAAACAATATCTCATGAACAAATGAATGAACGACATTTGGTACAAAAATTACAATCTGTGAGTACTGGAAGCCTATTGTTTTTAAACGCAATCGAATGCTCGGAAAACCTCCAAATTTTTTAATAAAATTTTGAAAAAATTAATAAAAAATAGACTAAGAATAACTTATTTGTTTGTCCTTAACACTTTGCGAAATATTTGGTGGAACATTATCAATTTGGCGACTTTTAAAATATTATCAAGTTGAAGAAAATGTCGCCAAATTGATAAAAATCATGCTGAATGGGTGATAATATATTGCAAATTTTGAATTCCATCATTTGATGGGCATACCTTTTAGTATTATATAAAAAATGTTCTTCTCTCCATTAATCTGCATCCTTTAGCGATACATTTGATGAACTAGGTGATATTTCAAGATTGATGAAAATATCGTCATAATTGCAAAAATGACACCAGTTAATGAACATGAGGCTTAATTGATGAGATAATTATTAAAATATCTTAATATATGGTCGATATTACTTATTGAGGATGCTATCAATATTGATAACTGTTAATTTAGAGTTGTGTGAAATATAAATTAATTGGGTACTTTGAAATAGTTTTACATGATGTTAAAAATACGGTGAGAGCAAGCACCAAAAGAAGTAAATTCATTGCATTATATAAGGGAAGTCAGTGTAAAGTGCTACAGAAACCTTGGTTCTAGTGTTACAAAAATCAGTTTATGGTGTAAAAAACTGCTATAAAGCCTGCAATGGGGTGCAACATAGCTAGTTATTAGAAACTTTATCACTTTGAGAATCACTATGCTTCGGTTTCTATATTATGTTTACTGAAGCTTATATGATCAGATAAATCTTCATCATATGAATATTTCCAGTTCACTTTCAACCTTTGCTGAGAGCACGACTTCCTTTTGATTTTTTTTTCATATGTTGTTATAATTAAACATAAATAAATGCCTCCCAAAATAATAAATGTATAGTCAAAACCTTCCACACATACAAAACAGGTGCTGAAAACAAAATGACTAAATGAGCTTCAAATTGTTTGTGTTAAAAATCCAAGTAATATGTGGACATGGTTGGGGCCAGTTGGAACCCTAAAATTAGATACTCTTGTTGAAAAAATAATGCTCGAAAATATTTCTAAGTCAAAAAAATAATGGCAATGTGAAGTAAAGCTATTTTTAAAAGAATGTTAGAATTGTTAAATTTCACAGAATCAAGCCTTTTGCTCAACAACTGGTTTCTTGAGATGTACCACGTGTCTGCCTGGATTAAACATAAAGAGTTCATTTTATGTAAATTAAGCATTTGAAATGAAATTGGTATTTTCATGAAATACAGTATAATATGATGTTATAATGTAATACTATATCAGGGGTCACAGTCGATCACCAATGTCATATCCTGCGAAAATTCAGTTTGGCGATTGAAAAAGGATTTGGCAATTATGAATACTGCCAATGTCAAAATAAAAAAATGTGATATACCAATAGCAATATGTAGTATTATACTATTTGTCTTTTCTAAAACAATCTTTAGAATTTGAGAATTTATAAATCAAAACAAATTTTTCAAATGAAGTGTTAAAATAAAATTTGGCAAATAAACTCTTATTTTGTGGGGGGGGGGGGGGGGGGAATCATTTGGCGAATAGGTTGATAAAAGTAATCAAAAATTCAGAGCACTCCCCACCCCCTCCCTGCCATATGAAAGAAATATGTCATCAAGTGATTGAGTATAGTGCTAAAAACATGGATCCACCCATATTATATCACATTCTAATCAATCATCACCTTACAACTTGTATTCTAGTTATCCTAAAGTTAATTATGATTATCTTTAGATTGACTTTATATGACATTCCGATGACCATTATGTTGATAAAATATCAGACTTAATCTAGTGCAATATACCTTGTTTGTGTGAATGATTTTATGCATCAAAGTTAGTACCTAACATAAAATATATATAAAGTATAGTAAATGGAATAGCTAATAATGTATGCTTTAAAATGTTATTTTTTTCACTTTATAGTTTGATTTCACCTCTTGTGGTGGAGTACTTTTCATCTTGGTTTGGGTCCTCTTCCTGTTTGGCATTATTGCAATTTTCACTCGCAATCAGGTAAGTCAATTGTTAATATATATACCAATATTCAGAAATTGTATATATCTTTTTAGCAGCAGTTAGTGATTTGGTGCATGGATGTTTTACATTCAAGTAGCCTACTATAAGTGCTATTAAATAGTATACATTTTTATGCAAGGGCAAAATAAACAATTTGAAAAGTGTAGAAAAATTGTCTCAGAAAGGTGTGTTTGTAAAATATAGCTATACTAAGCTGGGTGATTTATTTTACATGAATATACTTCAATAATGAACATTGTTGGTCATAGCCTTGTGACAAAAGTATTTGTCCCTCAATGATGATAGTTAATAAGCTTTACTACATATGTCTTGTGATTTTTTATTTAGTTATATAAAAGTCATAACTGCAAACTATATTACATATATTAAAACATTGAGTGGCCACACAGGTTTATTAAAATTTATTTTATAGAATTCAAGATGTCTTTTTCTCTCATAAAAACAATGGAGTGAAAATATAAGCGTAATTCATGATCTTTCTATCTCTCTTTCTCCTTTTTTTTTTTTTTTTATAATAAGTTATAGTAGATTTTTTTCTTTTCTATATTTGACTTGGCGATTAGTAAAGAAATTAGTAGGATAACGAGGCTGAATATTGAACATTATATTTTAACTTTCGTATACCAATTGTTAATCATATGCGTTGCAATAGTGAGAATTAATCAAATATGAACCCGATACAGAAAATACCCCCACCACCACCATACACACACACACACACACACACTCAATCCTCCTATAGATTAATTTTAAAAGTTTTGGAATTTTCTGACCAGTGCACCATTTGAATTATTCCTGTATCAAATTTGTAAAATATTTAGTGGTTATAAGTGTTTAAAATGTTTAGAAAAAAGTCTATGAATTTGGGAAAGCCTTAAGAAATGGATCAAACTGATAATGGCTTAAAAATAAACTTTAAATTAGAAAAAGTTAAGAAAAAGACCAGAAATAAATTTTTAAAATGTAATAAAAACCAAAAATGAGAAAATAGCAATTATAAATGCATGTTAATAATTAGTATTGCTGAAAAATATAAATATTTCTGTGAATTTTTGCTTGCATGATTTTCAAATAAAATAAAAGTCATGTTTTTTGTTTTTTTATTATTGTGAATCTTTTGCATCTCTCCTGGTATTTCAAGGTCTTTCTCAAACATATAATTAGTGAAATAAAGGGTTATTCTTTAAAATTAATTAAAACAAGGAGAAGTACTTATAAATATAATAGTTTGGAGCATAAACTAAAATTTGATATATGTGTATCTGTACTTACATGTCCATAATTTTAATTACATATTTACTTTCTGTTTTAATAAATGTAATTTAAATAGCCATTAAAATAATAAATAAAAATATGCAAAACTTAATATATAAAATTTACACAAAAAATGACCAATTTTGAAAACAACTAATGAATACAAAAACTAAGACAATGTGCAAGCCACAGATAATTTTTCAAACCCTCAATCATTTTCACAGATTAACTAGAAACATTCTGCTACTGGGCTGTTTGGATTTCAAGATAAAGATTTATTGTATATCTAAAAATAAAATTTCACTTAAAATTTTTAATTGTTCCGCTTTAAATCGTGCTTAACTAGTATATAAAATGGCAGATGCACATGCAGCTTTTGATTTAAAATTAGAATCGCCTCACAGATTATAGATCTAAATTTGCTCAAAAATGCCGAATTGTGATAGTCAAAAATATTGAATTTCTGCATTAAACATATTGTAGTAACATTTATAAGGCAATTAAACCCTGTATTAGTATATTTAATTTAGGTAATATGAAATTTACAGCTCAATAAATATTTATATTTCAGATTATGACTACTGTATATGCTGGAGCTGGAGCTCTACTCTTTACTTTGGTATGTGCTTTTAAGTATTCATTCTTTGTTTTATAATTTAATATACTTTCCTGCTTATGTATCATCAGGGCCGGTTCTAAGAAAAAATCATATTACTCTCTTAATTGTATCTTATTTTTTTGTGGCACCACATGAATGTTTCGATACTTTTATATTTTACCCTCCCGTCAGACACATTTTATTATCCAACCCCTATTTTTCTGATCAACCCGAATCCGTGTTATTTTCCCTATATTTGTTAGGGGGGTAGGGTGGGGGCGATATCTCTAAATATTGTTTCAGATTTTTCCTTTCATTACTACATCTATAATTTATATAATTATCTATAATTTATTTATATAATTCATACATCTATAAAACAATGAATTTTTTACTGGCCTCTTTTCCTCCTTCCTGCTGGAAAACTGAAAACTTTTCCTATTTTTATTTAATCAACCCAAAATGGCCATGTTATTTTTCTCTTTTTGGGTTAACATTATAGATCTCCAAAAATTGCTTATGGTTTTTATTCATTACTTTTTTTACAGTCGAGAAAGTAAAAAAAAAATATATATATCTTTTTAGCCTCTTCCTCGCCATTAGAGACTAAAAAATTTAAAAGTTTGATACTTTGATATTTTAGATTCAATGAGCTCAATTTTTTTTAATTAAATTTAAATATTTTATTTTAATACACAGACACAGCCCGTTTAAATACACATAAACATTTTATAACTCTTTTTCGAATCAATTTAAAGTGTCTATGTTAATTATAATATCATTTAGTTACAATGATGTATCTGAAATTTTGTTACATTTTTCCATTAATTAATTTTGGTCTTTTTAACTGCATCTTTGACCCCATTGATTGCAAAAATAAAAAATTTGATATTTTCCTTATCGACTTGATGCACCTGGTTTTTTTTTAAATTCTGAATTTGAATATTTTTGTTTTATTTTGGTTTCATGCGTATATTTAATTATCTTTCCTCCCTCTTTTTGTCAACTTGCATCCATGTTAATTTTTCTGTATTTAGATTTAAATAAAGCAATTCTAATATTTATCTTATTTTTTATTCATTACTTTTCCCACAACTATGAAAAATGATAAGTTACAGTCTTTTATCATTCTTGTCTGTCCTCAGTGATTATAAAATATAAGTCTCAATGCATCCAATTTTTTTATGTGCTCACATGAATATTTTTATTGTATTTTCATTTTCATACACACACTTCACATTTTAGTACTCTCTTTGTCTAATACCTTCAGACATCTGAATTTCTTTTTTTTTTTTTCTGTTTGGGTTGAAATAATGTATTTCTAGTATTTATTTTATAATTTTTTGTTTAATGGTTTTTCAGCAACTAATATAAAACGTAAACTACTGCTCCTTCTCCTCCTAATCACTTCAAAATTCAAAAGAAATAATATTTTTCCATCAGCTTTGACGCACCCTATTTTGTGATACTCTGTTCAAATATTATATTGTATTTTAATCTTCACCGCCTTTATTTTCCTGTATTTGGGTAGAAATGATGCATCTTGTATATTTTTTGTAATTGAAAATTGATTACTGTTTTTGCAATTAAGAAAAGGAATTAAAGCTTTCTGTTTTTACCCTCCCCCCCTCCCCAGTGACGATGAATCCAAATAAGTTTCATCCTCTACATTTTCTAATCCCCCTACCCACCCACCCACTCTTTATGTTGTCTAACGAAAGGAAAGTGCCCTGTTATTTTTCCTGTAATTGATTTGGAATAATATATCTCCAAATTATTACAAATATTTTTACTTCATATTTCCTCCAAAACTACAGAAAATAAAACTTTGTTTCCATCCTTCCCCTCTACTGAATTCAAAATTGAAATGTTTGGTATTTTAAGTCTTGATGTGTTCTTATGTTTAAAACCCTCATTATTTAAATGCATTTTATTTACTATCCCACTTCTCCCTCCCCCCTCTCTTCCCGGAGTTTTACATTTTTTAATTTTTATATTTGTTACTATTGGACATGTTTTATGTCCTAACAAACTACTCTCTCCTCCATTCTCATACCCTTTTCCTTTTGCAAGTTCACCTTCTGGTATTTTCTGGTCTGCAGGAAAACATGTTGTTCTTTAATGATTTGCAGACTATAAGCAGCTTTGTAAGCTGTAAAATCTCAAACCTTCATAATTTTAAGTGTACGTATCCTCCAACTAAGATTTAAATGGATGCAAAAGAGACCATTACATTTATCAGATTATAGATCACTAAGGGAATTTAAAAGATTTTATTCTCAAATATCTGAATTACATTAATTTCATTTATATGAATGTTATGTCACAAAATTGGGTATATATCGAAATTCTGTGAGGGAATGCTGCTCTCAAAAGCCATTCTTACTACACCTAATTTTTTTTTTTCACATGGCTGACATGGGCAATTGCCCATGCTGTTCACTCCTAAAACCAAGCCTGTGTATTATTTCATTCCACCACCCCTTGAATTATCCTCTTTAGTTGGTAATACTAGCTGATATAACATAGTGTTGCTCATTATTTAAAATGCAGTATTCTAAATGATATTGTTTCGCAAAATATTCTATTAAAATACTGCATTTAATTTCCCTAAAATAGAACTATAAGAATCTATTTTCTCTGTAAAGTTATCTGCATAAGCAGTTTTGAGGAATAAAACATCGTGGTCTTATTTGTTATTAAATTTCAAAAAAAAAAAAAAAAAAAAATTAAGTTTGGACACCATATGCTAAAATGGTAGCATAAGATATACCTGTACTCTTTTTATCCTGTTGCAACAATCGATTAAACGTGATAGAAAATATATAAATTGAAATTTTTTTTTTGCCAAAATAAATCGGATGACTTAAGAAATTAAAAATATCAATAATTCAATATAATGGAGATCTTATTGCTACAACTGTTACAACCCAATCAAAATAATAATACTGTTCATTTATAAAATTACTTAATTATTTAATCAGGGTTCCTACGGTCCTTAAAAACTCCTTAAGAACTCCTTATTTTTAGCTTTACTTTTTAAGGGCCTTTAAAACTACTTAGTTTTCATCAACACTCCTATTTTCTCCCAAAATTGGAACATGATCAGGGTTCTCCCTAGAGCGTGATTCCCGCAACTTGCTGCTAAATCCCACTCAGAAAAAAAAAATTACTTGTGTTAATTTTTTAAATCCCACTTAATTTTGAAGTTAGGGTAGGATAATCCCACCTAATTTTTTTTCCCGGGAGAACCCTAATGATCGAATTCCCCCAGTGATGCGATCACTTTTCCATTTTCTATCTATTTTCAAGCTTCACTGCCCGATATCCCAGTGTTACCAGGTCTTTTCCAAAAATGCCACCCAAAAATTGACGAAAACTAGCCCAATGTTTAATGTTGTGAGATTTCGCACAATGTTGCCCAAAACTACTAAAATTCATGAATTTATGGAAATTCCATGATAAAATTTACTGACCTTCTAAAAGTTTGTCAAAATTTGTTCCCAAATCATCAAACTTTTCTGGAAAATAATCCAAAAATCTGCAATCAGAAAAATTTCCGTCATGCTTTACCGCAACTCTGAAAAAACTAGCCCAATTGAACAGGAAAACTATGGAACTAGTGGAATTTTTAAAAAGGGTTTAGTTTCTTCCCAAATAAACTATAAGTTGTCCTATATGTCATATATAATTTTTAAAATAGGAAAAACCCTGGAAGCAGAATTTTTTCTATGTTTTGCGACAAAACTTCTTTGTTCTGCATGCAACACATGGAAGAAAATTCTGCTACCTGGGTTTTTCCTATTTTAAAAAAATATATAGGAAATATAGGACAACTTCTAGCTCTGCAAAGCTCTCAATTAGTCCTCATAAAATATTAATTAGGTCCTTAGAAACTCCTTATTTTTTATTTTGCAAAAAGAGTGGGAACCGTGTTAATTATAAAATTACTTAAATCAATATCTGTATTTAAATCTGATAAATTAAATGAAAACCATTTGCTGTACAAACATATTTGATTTAATTCTGCTTCTAAGCAATAAGATATGTTTCAATTAAAATTTAGGAAACTCAAGCACATGATGTACAACATCGACTGGCTTGATGTTCGCCTTTGTTATATTGAATATTCAAGGGGGAGTGTGACTCCGCCCCTTTACTTATGGGCGACCATGACTTCATATTTAATAAAATGATTGTAAATGTTCATCTAATTTAGAAATAAGAAAACATTTAAAATGTTGTATCTTGTATGCATTCATCTTACATATGTAACATTTTAAAATCTCGTGCATTTCATCCACTCTTTGCATTATTGAAATAAAACTTATGAAAATACAAATTCCAATATAAATTCCACTTGTAATACCAAATTTTTTTCCAAAATTTCATCCTCCCCAGTCAAAAATCTCACACTACACTACTGGTGCATGCAGGATACAAGAATGAGTCCCAATTTCTGAATAAGTAAATATGTTTATTCATAAGCTCAAAGTTAACAGGAACAATATACAATCAAACGGCACTTAAATGCTCCACTAATTTCACAAAATAAACTATATTATTTTCAAAATACTGACGTAAATAAATTCACAAAACAGAAGCTACTATTCTTTAAACATTGTCAAAAGTCACAGTTCACTGTAGGTTGCATCTTGTCAACTAAACTCCAACAGAGTGATGAGTCTTTTTATAGTCTCTCCATAGAAATTTCTGGAAATCTCTTCTATCATGTAGAATAATCGTTATTTGGAGATGCTTCTGGAAGGTTCAGGCAGTCGCCAAATCTGGAAACCTTTCTTCGACATGTAAATTGTGGTAACCCCAGAATCACATCATTGAAATGCCTGTCGAGTGTTTTCTCTGCCAGTCTTCGAAACAGACGAAAGTAAAGTAAGGAGGGGGAAAATAGACTCCAGATGAAAGGAAAAAGTGCATGTTCGCAACAATATACATTACCTTCCATAAGTGTTTGGCCACCTAATGAATTTAGTATATTTGAGGATGGGGAAAAAGTAACAAATATTTATGGAATAATATTTAAAACATTTTTCAGCACACTTATAAATAAATTCAAAATCTTTATAAACAAACAATTAAGATCAAAATAATTAAATTTTTCCTTCATCTATGTGTTTATCTTTCATTTGAGGGAGGGGATGACTGCTTTACAAAGCATTTCTGGCAGTATTTTCCTCCATTTTTCTTGCTACACTTTCCAGAAGTTGGACAAACTTTTCAGACCTTTTGGCCCAGTTCATCCCACAACAGTTCAATTGAAATGAGATCGGGTGATTGTGATGGCCAAAACATTACTTCCAGCTTTCCTTTCTTAGTTAACTTATCTAAACACTTTTCACAGATCTTTGCTGTATGTTTTGAATCATTGTCCTATTGGAATATGAATTTTCGACCAAAAATGCACATTGAAACTGAAAGGCAGCAACTTTTCATTTTCAATCATGTAACGGTATTACTCCTATTTTTTTTCTTTGTATCTTCGAAGATATTGCTAACTGTATTTCCACCAAAACAGTCCCATATCATTACAGAACCTATGCCATGTTTCACAGAAGGAATTAGACATTGGTCATGCATTCATTCAGCTGCAGACATGTAAACAAAGACCCTTCGTCTTGTACCAAAAACTTTAAATTAGTATTCATCTCTTGAAAAAACTAACTGTATTTCAATTATCACTCGTCCAATTCTGATATTTTTTAGCTCACTGCAATCTTTTCTTCTTATTAATGAGCCTTAAGAGTAATTTTATTACTGCTACTTGTCCAAGAAGGCCTGCATCAGCTAGTGCATTTGATATTAGTAATGCTACTTATAACCCTGTTCAAGTCCATCTGAAAAGTTAGTACAGGTACAGTAAGGCATCTGTTACATTTGCTAGTAATCAGTTGGAGTTGTTTTCTAGTACTTTTTAGATAAGAAAGCTGCTACCAGCCTTGAATTTTTTAACATCGTAATTGACTGTTTGCTTTGGTATATTTAATTTACTTGCGATTCAGCAATTACTTTTACCAATTTTATGGCAAGCAGTTATCAAAGAACATACTTTCACTGAAGAGCTCATTTGATCTTGGCATATTTAGAATTATTTTTATAAAAAGAGGCAAATATGTGAGAAAGAGTGATAATGAAACATTTTTCTTCAAAAATTAAAAGGAAACCAGCCACATATAAAGAAAACACGCAACTGAGTAGTTTCATTTCCTGATAATGAAAAAATGGCATTGGGTCAACTATCTTAATTACTTTGAGAAAATGTAGAAAAATTAACCAATCAAGAGTTTTCAAAAATGTCTTTAGCATAAAATTGGTAATGAAAGATAAAATAAAAATGTGTTTCAAATGCTAATAATTAATAATAAGATAAAAATGTGTTTCAAATGCTAATAATTTTGATTACAACAGCTGTAAAATAGTTAATATACCATTTTGTTAGAATAAAACATGTTAAATTCACAATGGAATAACATATTTGTGCCAAAGCAAGTTAAATGAGGTAGGCCAAATATATATGGACAATAGTGTATATATATTTTTGTTGAGCTCAGTTTTTTAACTTGCAAATAGATAAATTCATTTTCTTTCACCCCTCATCGTGGAGTAAAAGTATTGTTAGATTCATGAAAGCCAAAAGAAAAATTCAACATTTTATTTAATTTACTGTAAAGATTTTCTCTGAAGATATTGTTGTATTATATGTAGCAATTCATTTGAACAACACTACAACATCTTTGTTCAAACCTATGCAAAGAAATGATTCAAAAAATTGTTGGAACTTTCCCTCTCATGCGAAAATATTGCCATTTCTTTTGCTAAGCTTGATGCCACATCAGTGTTTTCTCCGCTTTTTGTTTAATCATAACTCATTTCATAAAAGTAAAAGTGGGATGTAAAAAATAATTTATAGCTTAAGAAATATTGTTGCAATAAAAATTGCTGTGCATAATATATGAACATTAGTTATGAAAATTTAAAGTACATTTATTTCATTTAATTCTGAATCTCTCTCTCTCTCTCTCTCTCTCTCTATATATATATATATATATATATATATATATATATATATATATATATATATATATATATATATATATATATATATATATATATATATATATATATAAGAAACAGTTACAAGCTAACTGCAAAGCAAAAGCTTTGTCAATAATACAAGATAAAGCAACAATTAAGTGGTTTTGGAAGTGCCCCCTCCCTTCCCAGTTAACAAAGCTTTTGCTTGGCAGTTATTTTTTGCAACAATTTTGAGCATGTGAGCTAATGCTAAGCTAGCTTTTGTTTTTAATTAACTTTAAATCAAGGTATCTAATATATTCTAAATATAAGCTATTCATCTGTAGATGATACTTATTTATTTTTTCTAGTTTCTGGCATATGATACACAAATGCTTATGGGTGGAAAGAAACACGAAATTAGCCCAGAGGAGCACATTTTTGCTGCCATGCAAATATATCTTGACATTGTTTACATTTTCATGATGCTTTTGATGCTGTTGGGCTCTGGAAAGAAATAGTAAAAAAAAAAAAAAATGCATTTAACAAGTATGCATTTTTTATTCATTATACAAAATTTCTATTACATAACTCTTTTATTTTTTTTGCTTATTTTGTATATTGTATGCATTTTAATTTCATGTATTTCAGTTTTTGTAATATTTAGTTAATAAGATTCTGTTAATTTATTTAACAAATTGTACACTGAAGAGCAGTCAGATGAATGATATATGAGAAACATTAATTAAATAGCAATGTAGTTTTAGGGCTGTCAAGTCGGAGTCTGAAAAAATATACTCAGACACCTACACAAAACTATCTATAATAATAAATGAAGACATCTGTCTGTTCATCTATAACAAAAATCTAAGCATCTTACAGCCATGAAATTTAGTACACAGGTATTTTAGGACCCAGGATAATATGCCTCAGCAAGAATTTTTAAAAATCTGAATTAGTTTTCTTTTATTATAAATTTAAAAAACTTCCCATTAGTGGCAGATTTGTGCATACATTTCCTATTGCACGGTTGTGTCATTTGGTGTTGCCATCCTAAAGATGAAACTTTTGTTAATTAATTTTATATTTAATGGTACACATTCAATTACATAGAACTAATGAATGTTTAAAGTAATTGAAATTTATACAAATAATGAAATGTCATAGGGGTAAGCTTAAAAGAATATTTTGTGCATGGAATTTTCATAACTACGAGATTAGTGTATCTCAAAATTATAAATTGTATCAGAAAACTGAGTAGAGTCCTCTGTTCATATATGTTTTTATTTGTGAGTAATTTACGGCAGCATGCTCAGTGATGCCGATCAAACCATTGTGACAATGATGATTTATCGTTGTGTGGAATATAAAAGAAATTTTTTTTTCATGGAAGTAATAATGTACTTCTTAAAAGTTGGGGACACGTGAAAACCGATTTTTAAAATGTTAATTATTTTTTTTGTTATTTAATGTTTTATGTGATTTTGACAGTTTTTTGCCCTTTTTTCTCCATGATCCAGACGCTGTAGAAAAAAACAAATCACACCATCGGAAAGAGCAGACAATTGTGAGTAAAAATATATCAATTTCAAATCACAATTTCAATTTTTAATATTTTTTAAAGATTTTAAAACAAAAGTCACTTTTGGTTTAAAAAAACGAACTTTGGTTTTTAAATCCTCACAGCGCAAAAAGTACTAATGATTTCGACTAATAATTTACATTTTAGAAAGGTCAAAGATCTGGCATTCTTACAAGTCCAATCTGGTCAAGAAATAATGAAAATTGCCCGCAGGATCGCAATTTTAAAGACGTCATGATTTTAAATTTCTCGGCAATCCGTTAAGTTCTTCAACGGCATTTTCCCCCTCCGCAGTAGTTTTTTCCCCGTCTCCATGGAGACCGCGCTTTCGGTTTTAAATGAATTAAGAACTTAGCATATATATATTGGATACATCGGGTGCAATTATTATATTTATATATTTTAAATGGATATTTTAATTTATGGATATTTTAAATAATTTAAATGATTGATTTATGGTGGTTTGAATTGTGGTGATGTATTTGAAATTATTATATTTATGGATTGGTGGAACGATATGGATGATTGGTGGAATGGTATGGATTTTTTAAATGAATATTTTAATTTATAGATATTTTAAATGGATATTTTAATTTTATGGATACTTTAAATGATGGAATGAGGTTGATGGAATTAAGAGCTTAACATATGGTAATTATAAAAGTTAAATTAGTGTGCGGGAAGTTAGTGCGCGAGAATTGCACTCGGTAGGCCCGGGTTCGATTCCCGCCACTGACGCGGAGTACGATCCCGTTAAACATATGGGTCCGTAAGTTCTTCCGAGAGGTTGGTGGTAGGGGAAGGGGGTACGGTCCCTGTGGATGCCTCCCTCACTGGGTTCCGGTATAAATTGGGTGAATAAAAAAAGTTATGGAGATTGTCGCGAAGGGCGTGGTAGCCCAGTGGTTAGCGTGCGGGAATTTCACTCGGTAGGCCTGGTTTCGATTCCCACCACTGCCAAAACTGCTGCCGTGTTCATGCGGAGTACGATCACGTTAAGCATGTGGTTTCGTAAGTCCTTCCGAGAGGTTGGTGGTAGAGGAAGGAGGGTACAGTCCCTGTGGATGCCACCCCCACTGGGTTCCGGTCTAAATTGGGCTAATAAAAAGAAAGTTATGGAGATTGTCGCGGAGGGCGCGGTAGCCCCGTGGTTAGCGTGCGGAAATTTCATTTGGTAGGCCCGGGTTCGATTCCCGCCACTGCCAAAACTGCTGCCGTGTCCACGCGGAGTACGATCACGTTAAACATGTGGGACCGTAAGTCCTTCCGAGAGGTTGGTGGTAGAGGAAGGAGGGTACAGTCCCTGTAGATTTGCCACGGTTATAATTTTCAAGGGTAGCGAACAGGCTGGTTACCAAAGGCGGCTAGTAAACAATATAAATTAATCTGAAAAAATCAATTAGCTTTATTGAACTTTACTCAAGTTTTATTTTACAAATTGTTATTCTTGCAAAACCATTTTGGCTTCATCGGACTGGAGCCACCACCACTGAGTATGAAAAGGTTTCTTTTGTTGAGAACAAATTTATCATTGAATAAATGCTGTTTTTACATCAAATGTAATTATTGTCTTGAGCAATTGGATTTATTAGCAATTACAATTATTGAATTTATATATGTTTAGAGTTTATTAAATTTAAAAAAGAGAATATTAAATTTTGATTTTTAGTATTTTCTCATTAGTCAATGAGGTTTGATGATCTTAAGGGATAAGATATATTTAAATGTTGAAAATATTTGTTAATTGTTTGTTGTTATATATTGATTACAAAAAAAAAAAAACCTTGATTTAAATAACTAAAAAAAATTTCAGAAAGCTCCATAAAATCACCATATAAAATTTTGAACTATGGATTAGCAAATGTTTAGCTGCTAAGTTAATCATTATTCAGAGTTATGAATAATGCATGCAACGTACGTTCATGTGTCTGCGCAGTGTCCGTATCTTCAGCCGTAAACCCGCGTAGCAGGCGAGTACGCGAATGACAACTACTGCATACATTCCTAAAGCGGGTGTATCGTTATTAAATGAGCTTGATTATTATTATTATTGCATGCGTCCGCGAAGTGGGTCAAAGACGAGTCTGTTAATATAAGGGGATTTATTTTGTGTTCCAAATCTGTTATGCGGATGTCGTGCAACTGTCTAATCTGTTAATCCATAAGCCCGCATAGTGTGCGTGTTCATAACAACACAATGCCACACGATTTGCATGTGTCCACGCAGAGTATATATCTTTATTGTATGCGGATTGCACACACTCGTTAAAAAAAAGGCACTTAATTTTGTAAATCCCCTACGCAAATTAAATATATAGAATCGTTATTGCATGGAGTAGAGCTATCTTTATATTATATAACGCGTACTGCATCCGTCCAAGGTTATTATCTGTCTGCGTAGTGATCGGGTCAGGGCCGCTCATACAAATTTTTGGGTTACCCTTCATATTTCGTTTTCCTCTTTTGGGCATTCTTCATGTGTTCTCCTCCCCCAAAAAATTATTGCGGACCCCACTACTTGAGTGGTGTCCGATCGTTGAGTGGTGTCTTATGGGTGACCGTGGTCTGATACACAACCGATAGCTATTGCATGAACTGCATTGAAAGTAAATACGCTATTAAATATGTCCGCACAGCCCACGTATCATTATTGCATGGTTATCATTATATTGTATATAATACTTGCAGAGTTATCATTATATTGTATATAATACTTACTAAATCTGACTGTGTAGTGGTCAGATCAGGGCCGCCCATACAAATTCCTGGGTTTCCCTTCATATTTCATTTTCCTCTTTTGTGCATTTTTCATGTCTTCTCAATTAAAAATTGTTGGGGAGTCCGGGTCCCACCACTTGAGTGGTGTCCGATCCTCCATATTAGCGACTGTGGACAAATACACAGTCGATAGCTATTACATGAACTAGAAATGGGAGTACCCTTGGCCGTGACTTTCGTGCGTAACAGAAGATACACAGTCTACAGTAAGAAAACATATTAAGAAAATTTTCAAAAAGCGACTACAGAAAAAATACCTATTAATAGTCATGTACAAACAGTCAATCATGCAATTAAATGTCTTGAACAAAGAAACTTCGTGACTAAACAGGAAATAATGCCCATCTAACTACAGGATGAAAGAAAAACTGATTTTCCACAAACCAAAATTTCTTTTGCTCCATTTTTTTTGTATTAAATAATATTTTTAATGGGTTAACTTGCCTTTTTGTCATTGTATTTACTAAAAATAAGTTTTTATAGTGTATTTAGTTGATATTAAGCTTGAATTTTACCTAAACTCTATAATCCGGAATATTCTAAAATTCGAAATTGGCAAAGTCCAGATTTTCAAGGTTGTATTGTATATGCAGATAAAATTGTATACAAATATAGAAAATTTTGAGTTATTTTGAATGTTTTTTTTTTCTCACTGTCATGTATTTAAGGTAAATATCAGTTAAATCTAAAATTATTTTTTGAAATTGGCGTTAATATAGTAATACGCAGTGCGTGGAATTTTGATTGTGACAACAGGGAAAACCTGGAAAACTCAGGGAATTTCATTTTGAAAAATGAGCATAAACCCTGAATTTAAGATTCTCATAGTTGTTCTTTGCCTGTGCTGTGGATGAGTCACATCATATGCATTAAGTACTGAAGAAAGGTATCTGGGAGAGAGGCTTTCACAGCGCAATAGTAACAGGGCCACAAACATCACCTGTTCAAGAGTCTTAACATGTATTTTGAAGCACGCTTATTTACCAATCGCATTGCCACACAGATCTGGAAATAACTTTTAAATAACTGCCATTGTTCTTTTATGAGCCTCTTATAAATGTTTTCACCTCACAGTATAGAAATTTGTTTGTATGTATACAATGATGGTATAATGAGCATTTCTATCTACTTTCCTGATTTTAAATAAGCAGCTTAAATTTTATGAGGGTTCTAATTATCTTCAATTTGTGCAGTAAGAAAAATATATTTATAAAGATTATATTTTAAAGTAAGATATGTTAAATTATAAAATACGAGTTTTCTGCATGTTTGCAATTATACTTTGCTAATTATCTATATACTTTTAATATGAGTTTCATAACATCACACAAGTTGAAAAACCGCACATTTTTCAGTTATCAACAACTTTGAGCCCAGGCATTGTTTACCCCATTGTTGCTTCCCTTTAATTAATGTTCTTTATTTCCTATCATGAAGAAGTGTTAGCACTTGCACGGCACATGAATATCTATTTAAAGCAGAGTTAAGC
The DNA here is from genome assembly GCA_951213105.1 of Amaurobius ferox. Taxonomy (NCBI): domain Eukaryota; kingdom Metazoa; phylum Arthropoda; class Arachnida; order Araneae; family Amaurobiidae; genus Amaurobius; species Amaurobius ferox. The sequence continues at coordinate 84,853,189 of OX578139.1, read as the reverse complement.
ACCATTGCCACACTGATCTGGAAATAACTTTTAAATAACTGCCATTGTTCTTTTATGAGCCTCTTATAAATGTTCTCACCTCACAGTATAGAAATTTGTTTGTATGTATACAATGATGGTATAATGAGCATTTCTATCTACTTTCCTGATTTTAAATAAGCAGCTTAAATTTTATGAGGGTTCTAATTATCTTCAATTTGTGCAGTAAGAAAAATATATTTATAAAGATTATATTTTAAAGTAAGATGTGTTAAATTATAAAATACGAGTTTTCTGCATATTTGCAATTATACTTTGCTAATTATCTATATACTTTTAATCTGAGTTTCGAAATTAATCACAATTTTTTTTTTCTTTTTTAATATGTAAAAAATTAAAAACTATTTGATCAAACTGAATATTTGTAATTTTACTAATTTGTTGAATCTGTAATTAAATATAATAAATTTTTGGCCATTATTGAATGTTTTATATTTTAACAGTATCAAACAATACAATGCACCTTTTGGTTTTTAATCTTTTATACTTTTACTTTCATCACTACTTATTTTATATAAATATGTAAAATAGATACATTATCTGTATTCGTTTTACATTTTACGTGTGGGCCACATTCTTCAATGCATTCTTTAGCTAAAATTTATAATTGTGGTGCCCTTTCTTGGAAGTTCGCACCCTGCCCTTTTGAAATCCTAAGATAAACTCTGAACACACACATATGTACATACACATATTCATGACAGAGTGGCAACTGAACTTAAATTGTCTACCAGCCACTGGCTACCAAGTGAAAGTTTGAATTTTCAGGTTTAGGTCTAAATGCTAATAAATTTAATCTAAATTTATCTCCATACCCAAAATTTTGTTCCCTTGGGTATATATGATGTTATACATTTTTGTGCATAAATTTACACATTTTAGAAATTTAATTTTTGCTTTAAAGCCCCTTTAATGCTATTCATGCATTATATATGTATCCTGACAGAGCTACCATCATTTTTAATTAAAGACCCTGGGTGTACTTTTTTTTTATGATTTTGTTAAGTTTTAATTTGTTAAAAATAAACTTTATTATTTTGATCATAATGTCTGTGGGTCACTTACTCTTTTATTTTCCAGCAAAACAACACAATAATTAATTTTTAATTTTCTTCCTAAATTTTTGCTAAAATATGTTTATTAACGTCTTTTTATATGCTAATGTCAGAAAAGGCACAACAGATACGATCAAAGGTAAGTAGTAAATTTTTGTTGCGGCCCATAATTAACTGCACTTAAAATAGAGGGTGAGATTAAAGAGAGGAAAGTATTTTACTTCATACCGCTAAAAAACTTCTCAGCAATTTCTATTATGTGCGAGAATCTCACTCTTGTGCTAACGGGAACTCTGATTTATGTCTTCCTAAATATTGGGTTAAGTATTCATGAATAAGATCCCAAGACATAGCTATAGATACACTGACTTTTTTTTAATAGTAAAATAATTTATATTGAATATTAGATACAATAGAATTTTTTTTTAATATTCGGAATTATCTCTCTAAACTATTCTTTATATTTCTTATAGGTGCAAGTGATATTTGAAGAATTCAGTGGATGGATTTATGTCTTAAAGTCAATCATGAATCTTACTAAATGTTATAAATGTTTTTCTTTTCATATAAATTCATATTTCTATTATGAATGTCACATATGCTTTAAAAGATTGAGCACTCGCTCAATTCCAAAATGAAACATGTTATACATTGATTTCAATACTTAAGCGTCTGATGTTTGTCAATTTGTTAAGTGTTATACTTTTATTTGTATATATTTTTGTTGGTTTAAACCACCAGGTGGATATTTTGGTGATTTATTTGTTAGGCAAATTACCTTTTTAAGGCCACAAGGATGATACATAAGCATTTTGAAGCAGTATATTCAACGTGATCTTAATGGTATATTTTGCCCTACATAAGAGTATTCTAACTAGTCTTTCTGTTTAATATACTGTAACACTCCATATTTTTCATTTAATTGATATTTTGTATTACACTATTTTATTAAATACTTTGAATTCGTATATATCTCATCTTATGTATATGATGTTTTCATGAGTACTAATGAAGATTACTGTATCGTACACAAATAAAAAAAGTTATTATAAATTCTTTTATTTCATTTCTAGAATATGAATCATCTTGTAATCGAACATTTTCAGACATCCATGAAACTTAATACATCATATCAATTATTGGACTAAACTCTGCTAAATTTGTGTTAGGATGGCTAATTTTGCTTTTGAATCAAGATTTAAGGTGCATAAAAATTTTTACTAGTTTTTTTCAGGGGATTAAAATGTGATAAATATGTTTAAAAAATGACTTGTGTTCTCAAGAAATAAAACAAGTTCGGCTAATCAAAAAAGCATATCTGTCAACATCAAGGGGAAAAAATCTAATAAATAGCGCAGCGAGTGCTTTTTGTGAGTCTCGACAAGCATGCACGAAACTTTGTTTAACTTGGGAGAAAATAGATTTTTTTTTTTAAATAAGTGTAAATTTTACTTAAAATATATCACTATCATGAAGGTAGAGAGATCACTATAGTACAACAGCACTAACCTGAAGAGCTATATTTTTACCAAATATTTAAAAAACAAACTATATATCAGTAGTTGACATTTAAAAGAATTTCAAAGCTCCTAACAATAACACATTGAGATTTTCAGAAAGATTGCTGTTTATATTATTGTAAAGATTTTGCATTAAGAAATAATTTTTGCAGAGAAAAGTTATCAGCAAACATTTTATAAGAATAGTTTATTCTTATAAAATATATTAGTTTATAGTTTCTAACCTATTAGTTTCCAAAACTTAAGACTTCAAAGTTAACCAAAATGCTTGAAATAGAAATTAACAGAAACCTTAAAACTTGCAATATATAAAATTAACATACATTGAAAATATTATAAAAATGTGTCAACTATAGTTAATTTACCTTATTTATGATTTTTTAGATAGGTTGAAAATTTTGTTTTCTGCAAAAAACTCTGATCAAACTCTTGTTTATAGAATGTGCTTTTGAAATTACATTTCATTATACATAAATTTTCCAGTTTCATCCAACATTAAAGAACATAATTCCATTCGATTCTTTTTAACTTGGCTGAAAAAACTTGGAACTTAACTTCTCATTCTGCATTACAGTGTGGTATGGACAATACAGGGTGTATATGAACTGATGATCAGAACTGTAAGGGGTTATACGGAATAGGATTCAAAAGTTCCCGGAGTGAGTCTACCTTAAAAAATAATGCTAAAACACATCCTCCTTTGAAATAAGACCCTTGTTCAACAACACAAGTTTGCCATCACTTGTAAAGGTCATCGAAACACTTCTGGAATCCATTTTTAGCCATGTCCTTTAAATCAGCCTGCAATGCACTTTTAACTTCATCTGCGGATTGAAATCGACGACCGACTTGCCAGTTCAGGAAATAGGCTGAAGTCGCAGGGGGCGAGATCAGGGGAATAAGGAGGATGTGGCAAAAGAGTTGTTTGCATTTTTGCAAGAAAGTCAACGATGAGGAGGGATCGGTGTGCAGAAGCGTTATTATGCAAAAGCACCCATGACTGCTCAGCCCACAGTTTTGGTCTCTTCCAGATTGACTGGCGTAAATGACGCAGGACGTCTACATAGAGTTCCTGGTTCACAGTGCATCCTTCAGGGATAAATTCCAGATGCACAATGCCCTGGATATCGAAGAACACCTCTAGCATGACCTTCCCTTTAGAGCGATCTTGGGGGAATTTCTGCTTGCGTGGAGATTATGGTGATTTCCACGTTGCCGATGCTCTCTTGGATTGTAGGTTGTATAAAAAACACCATTTCTCATCTCCAGTAACAATTCTGCTAAGTAGTGAAGGATCTTTGCCAACAGCCAAAATTAAGTCTCCAGCCATTTCCATTCGAATTGCTGGTCTTCGGTTAACATGTGGGGAACAATGTGTTGACACACCCTATGCATGTTAAGATCCTTAGTCAGTATCTGTTGACATGTGGCTTCAGATATCCCAACTGATTCTATTTCTGCTATTGTTTGCTGCCTGTTCCCACGTATCGTCGCAGAAACCTTTTCGATGTTTACAGCGGTGCGAGAAGTCTGCGAACGGCCAATGAGTTCGTAGTCTTCGGCACTTTCCCTGCCTTCTCTGAAACGTCGATGCCACTCAAAAGCTTGCATTTGCGATAATGTATCGCTGCCGTACACATGCTTCAACATTTCATAAAACTCCGTAGCACTCTTTCCCAAGCGAACACAAAATTTGATATTAATTCTCTGCTCAACAAACGCCATTTCTTTCAATAGCCGGTTACTAAGTACACCCGTCTACAAAATACGACGCTGTAGCGAGCCACTGACCATGTGATTTGGGCCAAACCACTTTTAGAAGAAGGGGAGAACGTAGTAACACAAACATTATCGTAATCGCTCTATTGCAAATATTTTTTAAGTTATAGATTCAGTCCAGGAACTTTTGAATCCTACCTTGTAGAACTCGTCAAAGCAAACAACTTTCACAATACAATGTGGGGTCAGAAAGCAACCTGCGAGCCGTGAGGGGGCACTTTCTCTGGGAGTGGATGAAACATCGCATCAAAATGAAGTGAAGACGAATAATGGAAATTTATTGACCAAACATTTAGAACAAATACTCAAATGAATGACCAAATGAGTCACAGCGACGACGGAGTGAATCGTGTACACTTTGGAAGATTCCTAGCACTCCACTAACTTCTGCAGTTGCAATGCTAATTCGGGCGACAAGATCCTCTGGTGACTCGACGGGAGTCTCATAAACTGCGCTTTTTAGCTGTGTTCGCAGAGGAAAAAATCCAGGCAGGACAGATCAGGAGATCTGGGAGGCCATGCGACAGAATCACCATGGCCAATCCATCTGTTCGGAAAGACAATGTGCTGGAACCACAGAATCACTTGATGATTTGCTGGTACAACATGTAGTAAATCTGGCAGCACCTGCTGGAGAAAGGTGAGGCACTTCTGTTCATCTAGGCGGTCTGGTAACAGATATGGGCTAATTTGGTTGTGGATAATCCTTGCCCACACATTCACGGAGAATCTTTGCTGGTGGCACCTCGAACGTGTAGCATGCGAATTTACTGTGTTCTTCACTTTGATGCGACATTTCATCCACTTCAGGGAAAACACCCTCTCGCGACTGGCTGGTTGCTTTCTGACCCCACATTGTATTGTGAAAGTTGTTTGTTTTGGTGAGAACCCCTTACAGTTCTGACCATCAGTTTATATACACCCTGTATATATAGCATCACATATGCAATGATTTTAAACGGAACTTTGCACAACTCATTTTTGAAATTTGCAATTAAAGCCCACTGAGCATCAGCACTCTGAAATTCACACCACAAGTAATGCAAAAAGCATGATAATGACTTTTCTGCGAAGTCCTCCAAAAGAGATATTCAGATGCATAGGAAGGCTTGAAAGATTGAAGATATTTCTTTTTTGAAGAAGCCATAATCAACATTAATATATCTTTATTCAATCACGATCACTTTGAAAACACAATTGATTTCATTTCATTTCATTTTTTGAGCATATTTTGCAATTACTATATTTAAAATGTGATGATTCGTATTTTCATCATTCACAAATTCTCCTTAATTCGCACCAATCAACGATGCTAGAAGTCATGTTTCTACCAAACAAGCTATTTACCCTGCATGTGTGACTTGCACAGGAGGAAAAGAAAATGGCTGCCAAAATTCCCGGTTGCAGAAAATTTTCGTTAAAAAGTCTTTAAATGTTGGGATTTTTTTTTTAAATGCATAAAAGTGGGATATTTTAAAAGAAAACTGAGAAAGCATGAAAATCCGGGAGTTTCTCGGAAAATCCAGTAGAGTTTGCAGCTATGAAAAAGTATATAATTTATATACTTTTCATCTCATAAAAATTAAAAATTTAGCTTAACCTATCCACGACCACCCAGTGAAGTAAGCTTTTCCAGAAAGACCACAAGCAGAATCATCTGCTAGTTCAGGCCCAGACACTTTTTAATGATAAGCCTAATGCAGCAAAAATATTAAATAAACTACTTTAAAATACATCTATCATTATAACTAAACTTGCATGTTACTGCATTTTAGGGACCTGACCCCACTATTGTTTTTCAAATGAGCCTTGAAAACATGTTTGTTTCGTTGACTATTACTTGTATAATATCATCGCTAAACTACAGATTAAAAAATTCATTTTATTTCAAAAAGGCTTTGAACTATTTATATTTAGTCCAGTGTTCAGAAAATTGAAGAGATGGCAGATCTTCAATATTTGAATCAGAAATAACATCACACATAATGGTGTCATATTTCAAAAACTTCACTAAAGCACATATCAAATATTTTATTTAACTTATATCACCAAGAGGTTCATTCATCAATTGTAGAAATCTCACTGTAAAAAACATTCTTCACTCTTTTCGCCATGATTAGTCTTCCGTCTGAATTCGTACTAGCTAATATGCACTCACACTGAAAATTGGTTAAAATATTCTCAGCTCTAACCCCCCTTTCTAAACGTTCCATCCAGAACCTTCTTTGTGAAAATAAACGTAGAATAAATGCTGTGAAAGAAACCATCCCATTAAATATATCAGTCCTCATCACAGTCTTTTTGGATTCTATAGCCATCTAGAGTTATTTAAAAATATTAATAAAATGTCCCAATCTTATGTTATACATATGCATCATTTGGAGCAGACAACAGAGAATATTTATCTCCATAGCCTATGTAATAGTGGTCCTGAACAGTTTTAAACAAACATGTCCATTTCTAAAGGCTGTTCAAAGAATCCTTTCTCAAAATATGTTTTATTCCTGTTTTGGTACACTTTATGTAAATTTTATAGTATCTACATTCATAAAATTTTGAAAGAGCATAATATTTATGATTGGACATCTAGTGAATGCAGATTAAATTGATTGATATTTTTAAAAAGTGTATACGAATTTGGAAATTATTATATATCGATAATAATCATATTTTCCAAATACCAAGCAATTTAAGTAGAAAAATTTAGGTCTACTAGATATAAAATAATAATCATAAATATTATACTCTTGCAAAATGTCATGAATATAGATGCTATAGACAGGGTTGTTTGATTTAAATCGGCTTGATTTAAATAACTTTATTTTTTTTAAAAAATCATTGATAAAAATCATTTTTTAATTTTGTCATTTCTTGAAGGTTTTTTTTTTTTTTGTATTTTTATGCTAAAATAACCTGGAACAGAATAAATGTTTAAAATAATAAAATTCCACATCTAGACATCTTTAGAGTATATAAAAAAAAAACTGAAATCCTTTCCTTAAATCTCGGTCAGTGGAGATAACACTATTCATTGCTTGGAGTATAAAATCAAGCAACAATGACAACTGACCAGTGTTGCCAACCTATTTTCTAATTTTATAGCTAAAAATCACTCAAAATATATCTAGAATTATCTACATTTTCTGTCAGTTATCTATAAACATAGCTAGACAATATTTAACATTTTAATTGTTCTTGTGATGATTTATTGGGATCAGTGGTTGCGATACAGATTTTACATGCATATTTCAAGCTACAAAAATTTAAAATACCTTTTGAAATGTTATTTATATGTGCTGTATTAATTTTTACCATAGAAATAAGAAAATTTAGTTCCTTCCTTTTTTTGTGATTTTTGCTGGCGCATACCAATATAGCAAACATTGTTGGGAATAGGATTGACCGGCCCTTAAGCAGTTTAGCAGATTGGGCTCCCCCACCAATCCCTACCCTCACCTATTTTTTAAGGACTTAAAAAATCACTCAGGTCTCTTAGGGTCATAAGGCCCCTGGGCATTATCCCCTTTGTCCCTCCCTCTCTTCAATTCGATAGTCCCCAACCTATACAGTACAAAAACTAAGGCTTTTTGGTACTTTTTGCACTTGATCACAGTAGAAAAAAAAAAACTTTTGAGAAAAATTGTAGCTCCACCTCTGATAAGAATATAAAACACTTTATTTCCACATTAACGAATCATAATCCTCATCTGTAAAATTTGAAGTGCCTGACTGAGAAATGATAAAACTTCATTTTCTGTACATTTTCGATATGTAACCATAGCTTCTATGTCCTTCAAAATTGGGGGAGGGGGGTTATAATCATAACATTTCCCATATGCGTGTGTCTTAATAGCCCTAATTTATCTGAATCCAAATGTGAAAGAACACATTGTTCAAATTATAACGTATTTTAGGAACAACCACTTTGCTGCAACAAAATATAAAGAAGAAGGTGGCCAAAAATTGGTTTTGCCTCAAGATGTTCGATGGAATACCATGTTTGACCATTTACATAAAACATTGGTCAAAGTTGATGAAAATATGTGAGGAATTCAGAGATAAAATTGATATCCTTGTGTACAACAGAGTCCTGAATTTTTCAATTAAAAGAAATGCTGAAGACATGCTCAAAAAGCTTGAACCGATTTCCCTATCTTTAGATGCAGTACAAAAAGATAGCTGCTCAATTTCCACAGCTGTGCACATATGGGAAAAAGCTAGAAGAAAATTTGACTGAACAAAAAATAGACAAAACAAACATGAAGCATTTTTCCATCCGCTACAATCAAACACTGGGTGCTCCTCACTTTTTATCATATTTATTGGACCCTTGATATTGTGGCAGCAAGCTGACAGAAACAGAGAAAAAATTAGCATTCACCTTTGCCATTGAAAAGTATACGAAGTTTTATGCCCATAATAATGAAGTTTTTAGGCAAGGCTGATCCGTTTTATAATTTTCTATTTGAGCAAGATGTTGTTTCCCAAATGTCACCCTTGGGATGGTGGAAAACACATTTTAATTCTGTTTGTGTAGCTACCTCTACAGACAGCAAAATCATCACCAAGGCTATTCAGCAACTTTTTACTGCAGTAGCTACCTCTGCATCTGTGGAACGTATATTTTCTACATATGGATTAGTACATTCCACTCTTAGAAATAAGTTGGGCAATGAAAAAGCTGGAAAATTAGTTTTTCTGTACGAAGCTTTAAATTAAATACTATGTCCTAAACGCTTTTTGTAAAATAAACATTGTAGACTCTTGATATAATGATCCCAGCGGGACCATTGAATGTGGGTCGTAATAACCAAAGGTAGTTATAAAGATCACACATAACATCTATGAGAATGCATCCAGGGCCAAAGTCTCTGGTGGATATATTGGAAACGTCTCAAGAAAGAGGGTCATTATAGCGAGAGTTTGCTGTATTACTTTACTGTTTACTTAAATTTGTATTTTCATGCTTTTTTTTTTTTTTTCCATGTACTAATAAAAAATCATTTAAGAGACTCAGATGAATGAAATTACCTGTTAAATGGTATGTTTTTATTATATAAATGAAAAAGGTATTATTAAATATTAATACTTAAAAACATCATCTTTCTCTAAAATCTTGACTTTTTAATAAGCTTGTCATAATCCCTTCCCTTTTTTTCAAGTCTCATAATATCAAACCTAATAGATTTTAAGATATCATAGCTCTTTATTAATATAAATTCAAATAAAGAACTTAAAACCGCATAATAGTTCCATATAATTAATATAGCCTAGATTTATAAATTGAATAAAATAACCCAATTAAAAAAAACCCTATTTATTTAAAAAGTCTTTGGTTTTTTATAACCCCTACATATATTTTTTAATCTTATATTAATATATATTTAATTAATTTTTTTTAAATTATACAGTACATTAATATAGTCTAACCTACCTTTTGATCCGAAAAATATAAAAAATTGATTTTGAAAAAGGCTAATATAAATAAAAAAAATCCGATTTTTTTAAAAAAATCATGATTTTTATCCACCCTGGCTATAAAATTTACATAGTATAATATTAAAGCAGGAAAAAACACTCTTTGGACAGCCTTTTAAATGGATGTGGTGCTTGTTTATACCCAAGATAAATATTTGATTTTTCGATAAATATTTTGATTTCTCGATATGAACCACCATCCAACCAACGCAACCGAGGGACTCAGCCTCTGGAACCGTTTACTACAAATGTTTCTTAAAAACAATACTACAGATGCACGCCTCTTTGCCCTTTCGCATCACATCCACATAAACCCATTCCCAAGCCCAAAACGGTATACCTTATGGCAGAGGCCGAAGGGTGGTACTAGAGTCCATAGAGCAGAAGTGATGTTTACTAAGGGTTCGGTATTGATAGCACTTGCAGCTGAGAAGAAAAGATATCACAGGTACCTTGGGATTGCAACACCCGTATCCACTAAAGAAGTGAACCTCTGAGGATTTCACAGAGTGAGGCAATTTGCCTCAGTCTCAACTCCCAACCTGGAGGAACAGGATGTTTTGTTTCATCAGGAACCTCACCATTGACCTGTGTGGTATGGGAGACCCTACCAGTAGCAAAAACTACCGCCGGTATAGCTCTCAGGATCATTGGAACACGTAAGCCCCACCACCATAAGGCGCAGACATCATTCATTGGGTTTTCAGGGCATGCTTATAATACTGTTACAATCCTTTATTTCAAAATTCAAATACCTTTGTAAAATCCAGGATTTTAAATAATCCTACTACAGAAGCACCATCCGTCTTGATTTTCCAGTTTCGTTGTGAGGTTGACACTTGTTCATGACATAGCTGCCAACCTCCAAATATGAAAAACCGGGAGATTTTTGTGCGAAAATGTGAAAAAAACGGGAGATTTTGATAAGCCCAATGCCCCATAGACGATGCAGACAGATTGCAAAAGTGGATATTATTTTCACAATTAAACGAAATATAAAGAGGATCGCGCACAAATGCCGTTTTTCGCGATACTGCTGCAAAATAGCCTTTCATTTCTTTAATATTACGTTTGAACAATAGTTTTTCTGTATAAAATATGAAATAATTATAAAAAAATTTGACGATGCTGACAGATTGTAAAATTGGAAATATAGTTTCATAATAAAACAAAATATAAGGAGGATCGCGCACAAACGTTGTTTTTAGCGCTACTGCTGAAAAAATAGTTTCATTTCATTAATTAATAATATGTTTGAACAATAGTTTTGTATATAAAAGAAAATAATTTAATAAAATTTTAGTCGATGCAAATGCGTTTTTCCCACATTAATTAGATAATCATTGGTAATCTCTCTCGTGACGCTGTGGGAATAATTGCCGTTTGCGAGCGCCGATTACACGATAGCTGAGAAATGCATTTTTAGACGAAAAAACAGGAAAACTTCGATTTCAAAATTTGTGACTTCGTTTCTCATTTCGTAATATTTTTGGAAAATTCGTGATCTATTTCCGATTTTTTTACTTTTGTAACCTGTAGATACAAATATAAAAATACAAATGTCAATCGCGATCCATTCCTACACCGCGGTAGCAGAAAACTGCGCCGAGGAAAACTGAAAGTCACGATTAGCATTCGAGTGATTTCTACCAAGAAAGGGGAAAAATAAGGGCCGTTGAGTGAAAACCGGGAGATTGAGCTACTTACCCGGGAGACCGGGAGTCTCCCGGTAAAACCGGGAGAGTTGGCAGCTATGTCATGATCTTACAGCCATGCCTCGAATGAAATATGAGTCGCATTTTTCTCCACACGTTTTTAGGTCACAAAACAAACCCAAGCCTTTAAAATAACTAAAAAACTAATTTAAAAAAACAAAAATAACACCAAGGTAAGTACACTTATTCAGCTCCTGAAGTACCCAGGTACCAAATATTATGATTGTACAATGTTTAGATTCTCCACTACATATATTTTTCTTTATTAAGTATGACAAACACACCTAAAAACATATAACTGGCTAAAACCATAGAGAAAATTTATATGAAATTTTATTTTCTATTGGAATTTAAAGTAGAACCAAAAACTACACTGGAATGTTTAGATGGGCTAGAAAATAAACAAAGAAACTTATTTTATTCAATAGTTATACACGTAATGTCCTTCATATGTACAAACATTTGTAATTTGAGTATCTACACAAGGATTAGATTTCTACAATATATGCTGAACACTTTTCAATAACAGTTGGTACTGAAAAAAAAAAAAGAATTACATTTGATTACAAAATATAGTTCGTCTCACATATAATATAACATGATTTAATAACTTCATGAAAATGATAATTATACAAACAAGATAATAAAATTAATTTGAATAACATAGTCTTTAATTTTCAGTGTAAAAAGCTGATTTAATAGTTGATTACAAATGCCTGTTCAACAATTCGATCTGAAAATTCAAATTTTTGCTTAGAAACAAGTGGCCAGTAGGTGGTTTTAGTTTAGTGGCCAATATCAATGATGCCTTTTTTAAAGTCAATAAGCATAGTTATATTTACCCATTAATTTAAATGGAAAATGTATCTCCATGGTTTATTTTTCATAAGCTTTTACTCAACAATAAAAAATATAAAGAAATCAAAATGGTTATTTAATTTCGCAGTTTATGAGGAAGATTCTATCTTATATCATGTTGCTCAGAAACGCAATTAAATTAAATCTGTCTTAATTTTAATTATTATTTTTTTGATTTAAATAATAAATAAATGGATATAAAAATATATTTTATAAATGAACAGTTTGATTTTTCTTTTAATTATATTAATTGCGGACTGCATACATGACTTTCATTTATTTTGGCAAAGAGTTTTTAAGCTTATATATTGTGTTTAGCTAATAAACTCATATATTGTGTTTATCCAATAAATTCATTTATCAGATTATTGAAACAGAAAAAAAGTAGAAAAATCCAAATTCTTTATATCCAATCTGTACCGTGTTTTCATTTAGTATATACAAACGGGATCAGGATGTTTTATTCTTCAGATCTGCAAATTCAGAGCTACGAATTTCGCGGAATATTTCTAACGTGGCAACTTTTCTTAAACTTTACCAAATTGACGGAAATGTCGCCAAATTGATAAAAACGATGCAAATCAATGAAATTAAATTTGTTTTTTTAGAAGAGAGTCCTGAAATGATGTTTTGGTAGCATTTGTCAGTCGGCCCATCTATCCTACTTAGTAACACATTTAGCGAATTTTTAAAATGTCACCAAATTGATAAAAATGTTTGTAAATCCATAAAAATATCATTAAAAATTGATAAATTTTCGCTTAATAAATGAAATTAATTGTGTTTTGTTAGGAGATTGTATTGTGATGATGTTTCATAATTTTTTAAACTTTCGCTAAGTTGACGAAAATGTCACCAAACCTTCCATCATTCAGACGATATGATTTACATCAAATGATTCTTCCATCAATGATCATATGATTTCCATATCTCCTGAAGCTGAAGAACTCTGATTTGCAGAAGGAATGGAACAAGGGGAAAATGACCAGCCTCTTCCTACCATACCCGTCACCCCAGGAGAGAATGAATTCGCCAGTGCATTACTGCAATGACAGTTTAGTCTTCTAGCTAGTTCTTTTTACACTGAACTGTGGTGAGAGATTTCTCAAAGTTTTGGATATCATTAAATCAGGTCGTATTATTTGTTGTATATTTTGATTATGATTTTAATTCAGGTATGGCTTATCGTAAACTTGCTTAATTGAATTTTAATTTGATTTAAGCATAGCTTTTGTTTCGGCTTTAGTTAGCAGTGTTGCAGCTAAGTTTCAGAGTGTTTTATTAGGTTAAAGGAATAAGCTATGTAAAAAACTTTAATATGGAAAGTTCTAATTTTATGGTGTTGACATTTGCTACCGTTCCATTTGTATGATATTTGTAATTTAATTGTATTTTTGAATTATTTTCATCGTAGGTCCATGTTCGAATTGTTACGGATCAACTGTTGCACAAATAGTTTTGTGCGACCTCCCATAGCTAACAGGCACGGATATTGCATTTTTCTTTTTTTAGCAGGAGACTATAACGAGGTAAGACCGTGAAGTGGTCATAGGCCAATGTTCGAAATGCTACAGATCAACTGTTCACCAATGTAAATTTTCTGTTTTTACATTATTTTATCCATTTCTACAGTGTTGACATGTGCCATCTTTCGTTTTTGTACGATATTTTTTTTTTGTATTTTTGAAACACTAAGCCTAACATGGCATTCGTAATCACTTTTCAAACTAACACAATCTTCCTTGGCGACATTTTGGCTCGCCAAAGAAAATGGCAGAGTATGACAACATTCCGTACACTAAAACTGTTCCAATAATAAAATGCAAAATTATATTAAATACAAGAAAACGTCAGATTAGCTATAATGCACTAATGAGCCTGAAAAAAATGCAAGAGGTCCAATAAAATAAATGTACAAATTTTAAGGTCCTCCTCTACAAACATGAGGCCACAAGTGGTCACTTGGGCTGCTTGGCTCTCGAGATGCCCTTGCTCGGCACCCTTCGATACATATTTGCTACAGCGGAAACTAAAAACTTAAATTCAGTAAATACGCAGAATCAGCTGTTTTAGTTAATTTACATATATAAAATACTGAAAACTTAATGTATGGCATACTTACAAGCTCTTATGAACCCAACGAAACCTAGGAACACGATAAATGTACCTATCACAGATGATCTTGCTTTTTTCTTTTCCTCAATAGGATCAATCCTCTCATATTTTAATGGTTGAAGGCGAATCATTGCTTTAATATAGATTTCTTTCTGGAACGAAATCAATTATTCAGTTGAGTTTGAAGAAGCACGATTTGGAAGGCTGGACGAGCTACGAAAGAAAAGAAATTTGTTGATTTTTGATGTTGCCAGATTTTATTTGTTTATTGTAAAGTAAAAAAAAGGATGCAGCGGAAGGCATGTTCCGAAAACGTACCCGCTATACCCCCTGCTATGAGGCTGATTCTTCGCTATTGGCTAAGTTAAATGACGTCATGGGCGGAGCTTAAACTGTCAAACTTTGAAGTTTGACAGTTTAAGACAAAATCTGTCGTCTTCGAGATTATACGTGTTTACATTTTCCTTAGATACATTTCGTCATGTATTTTACTTCATACACACATATTTATTTGCTTTTGATATGAATTTAAACTAAAGAATTAAATAAAAAATATTATTATTATTACTACTTGATCAATGATAAAAATGCTTCATTTACGGGAAAAAAATTATATACAGCAAAATGCTTGTGTTATATGTATTATGTTTATTAAAGGCACCTTATGCCCATTTTATATTGTATTCCGTATATCAACTTTTTTAATCCTATTTTCATTGATGACTTGTAGCACTTGCGGTAATTTGTTTTATTTTATTAATATTTTAACTACAAAAAAGCAAGTTACCTATCCAAAACAAAATATATAACCGTTTAAATATGGGTTACCATAACCTTTTTTGAAGTCGGTTTCAAATATTTATGCAAGTTTGTAAACAAAACTATGTGTTGATTTAAAAGGAAAAGCCATACAATGGAATATTTTGGACAAAAAATGTGGAAATTTTTTTAAAAAATTAATCTAAAATTAATAAAAATGCAGACTTACAATGTAATCCTGGGTAAAATATTTAGTGTAGAGGGTGGGTAATCCATCCCACCCTATATACCCAATGATGTGCTAATAATTTTCCATGCTAAAAATTTTTAATAACTGATATGCTTCGAAAATTATATATATCAATTGTTTGCTGTTCCCATTAAATTCTAAACAAATAGATGTGCATATTGGTTTCTTTACCATTTGAATAGGTGTGAACAATGCTAATGCTATACCACTGTCACTAACCGAAAGAAAACAAAGTGGCAAAACCAAAAGAATGACATACCTATATTTTTATAGAACTGCGTCAATGGATTTACAATTAAAGTACTTCAATACACCTTCTTCTGAATTTTGAGGAAATTTTTACACACATTAACAATTACAATATGATTTGTGTCTTGATTTAGTGTAATTAAAAAAAAAATTCGAATAGATTTTTTCCTGTAGTTGGGAGGAGGGGGGGGGGGGTTATCTTTAACCAGGTAAGTCCATCAGTCACAACCAGTGCATACTTTTAAATGTTAATTTCTTGGCATTCTTTATTAAACTTTTATTTACTTTAAACATTTTCAATGTAACAACTGATACTTGAACATTGAAAATTTTGACAATCGGTATGTACATACTGACTCTAGTTCTCCTTTAATACTAGCTCCTTGTTTCTATGTGAATAAAAGATACCAATAGATCAAAATAAATAAACTGCTGCTTTTGAGAATATAAATTTGTAATACCTTCTTGAAGAATCTGATTTATCACCTAATTTTTTTATGTCTGGTTTCTTTACAGAAGTATTAAAAAGTTATAAACCAATAACTCTTCTTCCTTTTGGACACTCTGTAAAATATTCACTATTTCAGATCCTATCCAATTTCATGTATTGAAATTTTACATACAAAATCCCATTGGGTTTTTACAACTTCCGGTTATTTCTCTCCTCTTCTTCCTTTTTTAGAATTTGTTGAATTTCTGATTATTAATTTTCCTATCTAGTTTCGGCTTATGGTTAGATTCTAATAATTTTTCCAAAAATTTCATAAAATATTTGAAAAATCCCTTAAAAACTTTAATTTTTTCAAAATGGTTGTAAAGCTTATTCCTTCGAAACTTAGAGTTTGTTTACCCCCTTCTTTCCTCCTGTTAACTTTGTAAGGTTTAGGCCTTGTATTTACTGTTTTAATTGGTGGCAACACTAAAGTTTTTCCTGCTGCTTATAAATACTATTCCTTCGGCACATAGAGCCCGTTTGCCTTCCTCTGCCCCAGATATTTTTTATTAACCTCTGGCACTTAGCATTTTGATTTTCTTTAGTGGCAACACTAAAGTTTTACTCTCTGATCCTATTTACTATTCCCTCGGCACTTAGAGCCCGTTTGCCTTCCTCGGCCCCAGATATTTCTTGTTAACCTCTGGCACATCCCGTTCAAATTATCTTTTGTGGCAACATTTCTACCTTTAGCTTAACTTTGGTTTTTTGACTCTCCCTCGCCTCCCCTTGGAGTTTTCGACCTGGTTTTTTCTCCTTTGCCTTCTGAATTCACTTTCTGATCTTTTGATCACCCCCTGCTCGCTACTGCTCACCTTTCTCCTTTTTTGACCTTTACATATCCTTATATTTACTCTCCTGTTAATATTTATGTAGTGTATACTCTGTGGGATTATACAGTTAGCCAATACAACTTTTAACCAGACATTTTCCTGCCTTTGCCATGGCTGATGCTCGTGAACTTTCCACCTCGTACCTACGTATGTATCCTAGCCTTGATTCTTCGGCCCGATCGTCTTCGTCTGGCTGCTCTCCGTTAAAACCTAAGTCTGACTTGACAGCTGCCTGCCCTGGCTCGGATCTATCGACCAACAAATCTGACTCATCTATTTTGCCTCCTGATTATGCCCTGATGCAACCAACTGTTCAGCTTGAAAACCTTAAGACTTCTTCAGTGCATTCATATTCATCTGCTTTATCCAGTACTCAACTTGATGCCGTGAGACTGCCTGTTTTTGACATATCTAAACCTGTTTTTACGGTGTTCTCCAATCCTCCTGCTCTTCGTGCTCCCCCTTTGCCTCCCTCTGCGATGGCTTCCGCCCGGGACCTTGAAATTGACTCTCTGCCTGATCATACCTGCTCGGAGATGTCTCATTCTCAGGCTGGGGAAAACGACACTCTCTCCATCGCTTCTGAAGACCTCGGGGAGGGTAATTCTGATCCCCGTAACCTATTCCTCCTGAAGGTTCGAAGATTCAGTAATCAAATGAAGGGATATATTTCCCGTTATGTACGAACTAATCAAACTCAAAAAAAATACCTGGACAATAAATTCGAATCTATTCACAATGCCTGTACAACCTTTGAGTCACAAATTCAAGATTTTTCCTCTCCTGTCCTACCTGATGTCTCGGAGTCTCTCAAAAATTTAAACACGTCCTTTGCTGAGGAACTGGGCCTTCTGAAAGACTCAATCTCTAAGAACCTTGACAACTTTTCAAAAAAACTTTCCGACGACCTGCCATCGCTGATCGAGACAACTGTTACCAAAAATCTCTCCGCTACTAGCCTTCCTCCTCCACCTGACATTCGCCCTTCTTTTGCCAGTGTTCTTTTGCAAAGCATTGACCAACCTAAAGACAGTTCTCAACTTATGCAGGACCTCCAGCGTTGTCCTCGCCCTCCGGATATCAAACTCCACAACATCTCCACTTTTAACAACGGAACTTTGAAAATTACTTGTGTTGACGAGGAGTTGAACACCCTCCTTCCGAAATTTGAGAATACTGAACTGGGTAAACATTTTAAAATTACTCAACCTCCTAAGAAGAAAATAGCTGTAATATTATTCAACGTACCTTCTACCTTTGAGGAGATACACATTAAACAACTGATCCGTGAATGCGAGCCTTCTTTCGACGTGAGAGAATTTAGGGTTCTTAGAACTTTCTCTACTCGTGAGAACCTTGTGAACTGGGTTGTCTTGGTGGAGGAGAGTGTCGGGAAACAACTGATCAAGAGTAGGAAATTCTACTACCATTTCAAGCTTATTCTCGCCAAAAAATTTGTTGCTATCCAGACTTGTTTCCGCTGCCAGGGGTATGGTCACTCTGCTGCTTACTGTAGAAGTGAAACCAGCCATTGCAGCCAATGTTCTTGTGCTGATCACACATTTAAAACTTGCAGAGTTAAATCTCCAAAATGTGTCAACTGTGTTTCAGCCAATTCTAAAGACAGTACCCTTGCCTGGCCTACAGACCACAACACCAGGGACCGAACAAAATGTTCCTCTCTAAAAAAAGAACTACTTCGTATTAAAACTCTCCAAAAAACTCTTTGAAAATTTTGGATCGCATTGTTTTATACACTTTTACACTCATACTTTTTATAATTGCATATTTTGTCACATGTTTTGTTATGTATTTTTACTGTTTACTGTTCCTTTATGTGTTTTCCTTCCCTGCTCCTGGGATTCTCCCTTCTGTGAGACTCCCTTTTTGTGCCCCCCTTTTTACCTATTGTTCTTTTAAATACAACTTATGCAACTTTTGGCCCAACTTTATTGAACTGAACTCTTTACTATTTACAAATTCAGAACTTTGGTAATTATGTACTTTATAAACTCTTTGTACATTGAACTGATCGCACATTTTGGAACTTACTTAACTTCGTGCCGATTACTAAGTTTTCCTCGCATCTTAGCCTCGATATTTCTTCATCCACTCTTCGACCCGTCACTTCTGACAAACATCTCTGTGATATCACTTGCTTCACACTTCATTGGAGCCTATGCTCCAGAACGGAACCTATGCTCCAGAACGGAACCTATGCTCCAGAGCGGAGCCTATGCATATAACTCTTATGAAATGGGGACTTTTTGCTCTTAAAAATGATATTCTGTGCTGTGGTGGCTTTGTGCTCCTAAAAACGAAACATTTTGCATTATTTCATACCTGTGACACTCTTTTGGGTCAAATCAGCATTTCTTCCTGGCTTTGTGTATGCAACTTTACGTGCTGTGGAGGCTTAAACTCTTAAAAATGATATTTTGTGCTTTGCTTAGCCCACAACTGATGGTTCGCGCTTCGGAGTGTTCAGTGAAATACTTCCAACTGATGATTTGTGCTACAGTACGTTTTGTGAATTACTCCCAATCGATGATTTGTGCTTTAACGTGATCGGTGTTTAACTCCTTGTGAAGTGGAGGCTTTGCTACTCTTGAAAGAGTTACGTACTTCTATGTGTTCAGTGAAAAATTCAAACAAAAGTATTCTATTATATTATCTATTCTTTTATATTATAATATCTCCCTTACAACTTAGTCATAATGTGTTCACTTGTATATACTTATTTTTGCCTAGTTTTTTGGAGTTCTCACTTTTTCCCCCTCCCCTCTGATCTCGAAATTCTGGCATTTTGTCTCTTTTCCCTCCAAAAGAGGGAAAAATTTTGAGTAGAATTATCTAATACGAATTATAACACTCCTTAATATTTAACTCATTATTGTTAAAATTTTGTTAATATTTTTATTAACTTTGGTTAATTATACTTTGAACTTCTGTTCCCTCTTTTTTGGATTTAAATTTGGTTTTGACTTTGAACCCTTGTGGGGGTTATTGAGGTCGTCTACTCCCCTTCTTTTTATATATACTGGGTTTTTGATTAACCTAAAAAAATAAAAAAGGGGAAAAAAAAAATTTTAATTTGAATTTTAGAGAATATCTTTAAATAATTATTATTATTATTTTTTTTTTTGGACTTAAGAAATTTCTTATATAACTCCTTTTTTATTAACTTTGTCTGACTCCATGCCTGTTGATTTCATGTGATTTGTTTGTATCCTTGTTTGGTGACCTGTTTGTTATGTGTTAAGAAAAAACTCGAGCTTTTGCTTCCAGCAATGTTATGCTGCAAAATGTATAAAAACCTTCAGATTTTTAAATAAATGCCCGCTATGTTGCGCTCTTGTGGCCCTGTGGGGGGTGTTGGTTGTTCTGGCTGGGGACCGTGGCTGTGGGGGTCGGACTCCACTATACAAATTTCTCCCGGCCACTCATTTTGCTGCTCTAAGTCCTTGGACGAGCCGAGTGGTCTGGGCCTTCGACATAAAGTGGTTTCAACTTTTCTTAAACAGCAAAACCCTCATATAATTCCATATTTTAATATCAGAACACTCTAAATTGATATTTTGTCTCTATGATAACCATCTACGTAATATATGTACACGTAATAGGTGAATGGAAACAAATATGAGTAAATAGATACAGCTTTCCGAGTACATTCAAGTTAGTTTTAAATGCCTGAAATATAGGTAAAATACTTGTTCATCAAAGACGTCGTGAAATATATTAGCTGCAGCCCCAATTTCAACTTCAAAATAGATCTGCTATTTATCTTGCTCATATTTGTTTCTCCAGTCATAATATTTTTTGTGAAAATAGCTTGATAAAACTGTTTTGCTCTTATAGTTTTGCAACATTCTAATATATCAATTTGTGAATAGGATATAATGGAGAAGACACTCCTATTGCAGATACTAGCATCCATGGACTAGTTTCTCACTTATTATATGCTCGTCATCATGAAATAATCAAAATTTGCAGTGGTAGCATGAAAGTTAGCATGCACCACAATTTTTTAGAACTTCTATGCGAACTAACATTTTCAGTTCTTCCACGTGGCCGGCTCAAAATTCATATACAATTTAGCTCAGGCCACATGAAGCTGCAAAGGCAAAGTTTATAAACACACTATAAGAGGCATTCTAAAAAATATGGGTGATATTCCTATTACAGATACCAGCATGAGCATTCTTGGACTGGTTTCATGCTTATTATGCATTTGTCAATACAGATTATTTGATATCTAGAATGGTAACAAGAAACTCAATGTAGATCCAGGTATGGGTCATTGTGGCAATTACCCCCCCCCCCCCCTTTTCAGATATATATGTCATTTCTTGTGATTCTATAGATTCACTTATAAAAGTTTATTGCAATGTCATAAATCCCAAAATGACATAAAATTCATTTTATCAGGCTAGTTTGCTTCATTTTATGATTAATCAAAAAAAATTTATCAGTTTCGATAACTATTTACTGATATACTACAAAAACAAATGTTCAGTAAAAGAAACATGTCGAAGGAAATCCTTTTTTATTTCTACCCGAATCTGCCCTTGTAATGTACTAACTGTAAACTTTGCAGCTACCTTTTAAATTTGGTTAACTGTACCCACGATTCATTAAATGATGATCAATTTACAAGGACCTAATTAACCTTCAGCTTTCTATAAGAAATTCGGATTGGCTAGACATGGATTAACATAAACACTATGTAATAAAAATTATAATGTTTTAAATTTGATTAAGTAGGTACTAATCAATCAGGTTCAGTTGATTAAATATTTATAATTTTTCAAGATATTGTTCACTGGATGAACTAAAATATGTTTTTTAGGTAATGCATATGGTTATCATATTTGTACTGATTTTTTCCCATCAGTAGTACAGATAATAGAATTTTGATGCATAAAAGTAAATTCCTGCCTTAGAGTAAAGGTAAAAATAAATTTCAAAAGTTAATAAAAACATCCCATTTAATAAATTAATATCTATATATTGCAATTGTAACTGTAGACGAAGAAATTGAAAAGCAGATTTAGTTTTAGCTAGAATCATTGTACTATTAGAAAGAAATTGTATATATAGCTTGATTCAGTACTATCTTATTCTAGTGGCTCCCATAAATCCGATTGAGCCAAGGTCGCAGTTAAGATTTCGCCAAAATTTTTGTTAACGAAAAAACAATATGACAATAATATAAACATGTGCTGTTTCTTTAGGACTGCAAACGTTTGGTGAGATTTTACAACCTACCTTGGTGATAAATCTCTGACGCTTGGTGATTCATCCTCGGGGGCCGCTATAATAAGGAAGTACCCTTGATTCTTTAAAATTATAGAAATATATTTAAGAAATATTTTTTGTCTCTACACACCAATAGCATTACCAAGTAGGGAAATCATATTCCCTAGAAACCCATTTAAGTTCAGAGAAATGATATTTAATGAAATGGGAAGCAAACTGTTTGGTTACCAATTCAACCCCCCCCCCTCTTCCTCAAAAAAAGAATTGCCTGGGGACGCTAACCTAATGTTACACATATAATACTAACGTTAAAGGAAAATATTGTAATAGGATCAAATATTTGAACTATCAATGAATTTACATGTTTTTGTTTTAAATATTCTTATTTTCGAATTGAATGCTTTTGAGATAAGCATGTGTACATTTGTAATCACTGATATCTCACAAATGATTCAAAAGTTAGTACTAATTTTCTACTACTCAATTGAATGTATCTTTAGGTAATGAAATATGGATAGTTATATTTTAATTTCAATATTTGTATAAAATTCATAATTTGTTGTCAAATCAAAACAAATTTTAATTTTATTTACATAAAAATGTTTCAAATATTTTGTTAAATCTTATATAGTCTAATTGCCCATTCTAATCAGTGAATATTAAATTTCAAATATTTAAAATACAGTACGTGCATACATCATTTATATGCATTTCTACATAGCTCGTCAAACATTCCTATCCAGGGACATTAATTTCAATTACATATTTTCACAGGTATACGCTTTACTTCACTGGTGCCTAGAGTAGTGTATAAATAGTGCTTTACTACAGTTAAAAATATGCATTTTCTATTTAACAGTACAATCTGTTTGAACAACTTTAACTGCATAATAATGTTGCATGATATTGCCTAATTTCAATTTATAACATGTTTATAAAGAAGGAGTTTATTCAACAGATATTTTAAATCAACTTAATGCTGTTTTTGAAAATAATAGACAGTAGTTACTAATTTAATTTTATATGAAGATGGATTTGATATTCTAGGATGCATGAATAGATGCAAATTGACTTACCTAGTTAATACTGATGTTATTTGATTTATCCTGATGTAATGAGATATAATGAAGCTGAAAATACATATACCAGTTAAAAGTTTGACTAGTTATCACTGCGTCCAACCAATGTTAAAGTATTCCGTTAACATTAGATAGTAATATATTATCTAAATCGAATTATAGTTGTTGAAGTAATAAAGATATTGAAATTAATATTTGTTTCAAATAAATAATTTCGGGTTTAGAAATTAATAGTATTTTGACTAAATGTTTCAAACTGAAATTATTCAAGAGATTGAAAAATAAAACTTCAGGTTTCATATTTCAGATGTGTTATACAGAATAGCAAGTGTAAAGAGGTTTTTAACTGAATTAACGTTGAGTTAAATTCAAAATGTTCTGAAAAATTTGAATGATGTATCAATACATGCCTTTTAAATTTGAATATCAAAATTTTGTATATTCAAAATTCAAAGTGTAGGATAATACACATTTCCAAAGTTTAAATATTGGTTGTTAAATTTTAAACATAATTTAAAATAAACATGTTTAAGGGTTAAAATGTCCGTGGAAATCAGGAGGTCATAAGAAACAACAACAACAGAGTTAAAATGTAGAGAATTTTAACTCGAACACCAAATGAATTCCAAACGCACAATAAATGTATATTATGTTAGTGTGAACTGCGAAGAATGATAGCATTTGAAACCATAATCTTGCATAGTAACTTACTGGCTGTTAAAAATTTGGCAGCTCACTACTGGGTACAGATCAAACTTCAAAGTATTTCATAAATATTAGATAATGGCTATTAGTGTTTGCTTTCTTCAGAAAGTTACTTAATATCAATAAAATCTCAAAATCAACACCCATACAGTTGAAATGAAACTTCATATGTATGCTATTTAAATTACAACTTGGTATATACATATAGAATATATATTAATTTTATTAGTAATTTCATTAATTTGTATAACATCTTGACACTCATATTATAACACACTACTGTGATAAACAAATTAACTATGAATCAGATTAAAAAATATATTGCTGTCTTCTACACAAATTTAATTAGCCTAGAAGGAAATAAATCAAAGTTCTCCTTTAATTTAACTGATACAACAATAAAAACATCTGACCACTTAAGTTATTTAAACAGGCCAGGTGAAATATTGCAGTACAAGTTTTGATATATTCATATTTGGTCCGCGATCTTCTATCTAAAATTAGGTACTATAAGAAATAAGTTAGAAAATCATTCAATCGGATTATTACAGATGTATAAGGTATAACTTTTCAGTGTCAACATTTTACTCCCAGAAATTGTAATAAATATATCATATACTACTTACCTAAATTTAAGACATTTTTGCTGTTTTACGAACGTGTATATAATCTCCTTATATTGTCACACAACGTTATATCTTTGCACTATTTCTTTGTATCATAATTTTTCCATGTGTAATCTCGAAGACGACAACTTCAAAGTGTATATTAGGCTCCGCCCATGACTTCATTTAACTTAGCCAATAGCGAAGAATTGGCCTCACAGCAGGGGGTTTAGCGGGTACGTTTTCGGAACATGCAGGCATGTTCCGAAAACGTACCCGCTATACCCCCTGCTGTGAGGCTGATTCTTCGCTATTGGCTAACTTAAATGACGTAATGGGCGGAGCCTAGCATACACCTTGAAGTTTGACAGTTTAAGACAAAATCTGTCGTCTTCGAGATTATACGTGTTTACATTTTCCTTAGATACATTTCGTCATGTATTTTACTTCATACACAGATATTTATTTGCTTTTGATATGATTTTAAACTAAAGAATTAAATAAAATATATTATTATTATTACTACTTGATAAAAATGCTTCATTTACGGGAAAAAAAGTATATACAGCATACAGTTTAAAATGCTTGTGTTATATGTATTATGTTTATTAAAGGCACCTTATGCCCATTTTATATTGTATTCCGTACGTGTATCGCAACTTTTTTAATCCTATTTTCATTGATGACTTATATCACTTTGACGAAAGGCAATTTGTTTTATTTTATTAATGTTTTAACTACAAAAAAACAAGTTACCTATCCAAAACAAAATATATAACCGTTTAAATGTGGGTTACCATAACCTTTTTTGAAGTCGGTTTCAAATATTTATGCAAGTTTGTAAACAAAACTATGCGTTTGATTTAAAAGAAAAAGCCATACAATGGAATATTTTGGACAAAAAATGTAGAAATTTTTTTAAAAAATTAATCTAAATTTAATAAAAATGCAGGCTTACAATGTAATCCTGGGTAAAATATTTAGTGTAGAGGGTGTGTAATCCATCCCACTCTATATACCCAGTGATGTGGTAATAATTTTCTATGCTAAAAATTTTTATTAATTGATATGCCTCGAAAATTATATATATATCAGTTGTTTGCTGTTCCCATTAAATTCTAAACAAATAGATATGCATATTGGTTTCTTTACCATTTGAATAGGTGTGAGTAATGCTATGCCACTGTCACTAACCGAAAGAAAACAAAGTGGCAAAACCAAAACAATGACATACCTATATTTTTATAGAACTGCGTCAATGGATTTACAATTAAAGTACTTCAATACACCTTCTTCTGGATTTTGAGGAAATTTTTACACACTACACCTTTCTCCGGTCGTCCAAATAGTTGCTCTAAGTCCTCTGGACGAGCCGGACGGCCTGGGGCTTTCACACTACACCTTTCTGGTAGGTCGGACGGTCTGGGTTTCAACAACAACACATTAACAATTACAATATGATTTGTGTCTTGATTTAATGTAATTAAAAAAAAAAATTCAAATAAATATTTTCCTGTAGTTGGGAGGAGGGGGGGGGGGAGTATCTTTAACCAGGTAAGTCCATCAGTCACAACCAGTGCATACTTTTAAATATATGAGTTAATTTCTTGGCATTCTTTATTAAACTTTTATTTACTTTAAACATTTTCAATGTAACAACTGATACTTGAACATTGAAAATTTTGACAATCGGTATGTACATACTGACTCTAGTTCTCCTTTAATACTCGCTCCTTGTTTCTATGTGAATAAAAGATATCAATAGATCAAAATAATTAAACTACTGCTTTTGAGAATATAAATTTGTAATACTTTCTTAAAGAATCTGATTTGTCACCTGATTTTTTTATGCCTGGTTTCTTTACAGAAGTATTAAAAAGTTATATACCAATAGAATAGATACTATGGATTTGAATTGATATCACCAGAAATAAACAAGTTGGTTGAGATTTGCACTCTAACTTAGTGTGTTACCTGAAGAATTTGACTTTCAGAGGAATAGCTTTTTTTTTACATTAATTCAAATTTCATGTTAACTACTTTATATGTAACAAATAAATCTATAATAGAATATACAATAGGCACTGATAGTGCCTAGCCTGCAGTTCATTCTAACTGATATTTCACATAAAGTGGTTTCGGGGCGCGGTAGCCCATTGGTTAGCGCGTTGGAGTTGCACTCGGTAGGCCCGGGTTCGATTCCCGCCACTGCCAAAAACTGCCGCCGTGTTCATGCGGAGTACGATCACGTTAAACATGTGGGTCCGTAAGTCCTTCCGAGAGGTTGGTGGTAGGGGAAGGAGGGTACGGTCCCTGTGGATGCCTCCTCCACTGGGTTCCGGTCTAAATTGGGTGGCACTTCCCGGCTGTCCAAGCAATTGCCTTACACCTTTCTGGTAGGTCGGACGGTCTGGGTCTCAACAACAACAACATAAAGTGGTTTCAACTTTTCTTAGACAGCAAAAACCTCATATAATTCCATATTTTAGTATCGGAACATTCTAAATTGATATTTTGTCTCTATGATAACCATCTACATAATATATGTACACGTAATAGGTGAATGGAAACTAATATGAGTAAACAGATACAGCTTTCCGAGTACATTCAAGTTAAATGCCTGAAATATAACTAAAATACTTGCTCATCAAAGACGTCATGTGAAATATATTAGCTGCAGCCCCAATTTCAACTTCAAAATATATCTGCTATTTATCTTGCTCATATTTGTTTCTCCAGTCATAATATTTTTTGTGAAAATAGCTTGATAAAACTGTTTTGCTCTTACAGTTTTGCAACATTCTAATATATCAATTTGTGAATAGGATATAATGGAGAAGATACTCCTATTGCAAATACTAGCATCTATGGACTAATTTCTCACTTATTATATGCTCGTCATCATGAAATAATCAAAATTTGCAGTGGTAGCATGAAAGTTAGCATGCACCACAATTTTTTAGAACTTCTATGGGAACTAACAATTTCAGTTCTTCCACGTGGCCGGCTCAAAATTCATATACAATTTAGCTCAGGCCACATGAAGTTGCAAAGGCAAAGTTTATAAACACAAAGCCCATCTATAAGAGGCATTCTAAAAAATATGGGTGATATTCCTATTACAGATACCAGCATGATCATTCTTGGACTGGTTTCATGCTTATTATGCATTCGTCCATATAGAATATCTGATATCTATAATGGTAACAAGAAATTTAATGTAGATCCTGGTATGGGTCATTGTGGCAATTACCCCCCCCCCCCCCTTTTTTTTCAGATATGTCATTTCTTGTGATTCTATAGATTCACTTATAAAAGTTTATTGCAATGTCATAAATCGCAAAATGACATAAAATTCATTTTATCAGGCTAGTTTGCTTCATTTTATGATTAATAAAAAAAAATGTATCAGTTTAACTATTTACTGATATACTACAAAAATGAATGTTCAATAAAAGAAACATGTCGAAGTAAATCCCTTTTCATTTCTGCCTGAATCTGCCCTTGTAATGTACTAACTGTAAACTTTGCAGCTACCTTTTAAATTTGGTTAACTGTACTCATGACTCATTGAATGATTATCAATTTACTAGGACCTAATTAACCTTCAGCTTTCTATAAGAAATCCGAATGGGCTAGACATGGATTAACATAAACACTATGTAATAAAAATTATGTTTTAAATTTGATTAAGTAGGTACTAGTCAATCATGTTCAGTTGATTAAATATTTATAATTTTTCAAGATATTGTTCACCGGATGAACTAAAACATGTTTTTTAAGTAATGCATATGGTTATCTTATTTGTACTGATTTTTTCCCATCAGTAGTACAGATAATAGAATTTTGATGCATAAAAGTAAATTCCTGCCATAGAGTAAAGATAAAAATAATTTTCAAAAGTAAATAAAAATATCCCATTTAATAAACTAATATCTATATATTGCAATTGTAACTGTAGATGAAGAAATTGAAAAGCAGATTTAATTTTAGCTAGAATCATTGTACTATTAGAAAGAAATTGTATATATAGCTTGATTCAGTACTATCTTATTATAGTGGCTCCCACATATCCGATTGAGCCAAGGTTTTCGTTAATGAAAAAGCAATATGACAATAATATAAACACGTGCTGTTTCTTTAGGACTGCAAATGTTTGGTGAGATTTTACAACCTACTTTGGCCATAAATCTCGAACGCTTGGTGATTCATCCTCGGGGGCCACTATAATAAGGAAGTACCCTTGATTCTTTAAAATTATAGAAATATATTTAAGAAATATTTTTTGTCTCTACACACCAATAGCATTACCAAGTAGGGAAATCATATTCCCTAGAAACCCATTTAAGTTCAGAGAAATGATATTTAGCGAAATGGGAAGCAAACTGTTTGGTTACCAATTCAACCCCCCCCCCTCCTCCCCTTCCTCAAAAAAAGAATTGCCTGAGGACGCTACACTACTGTTACACACATAATACTAACGTTAAAGGAAAATATTGTAATAGGATCAAATATTTGAACTATCAATGAATTTACATGTTTTTGTTTTAAATATTCTTATTTTCGAATTGAATGCTTTTGAGATAAGCATGTGTACGTTTGTAATCACTGATATCTCACAAATGATTCAAAAGTTAGTACTAATTTTCTACTACTCAATTGAATGTATCTTCAGGTAATGAAATATGGATAGTTTTATTAAATTTCAATATTTGTATAAAATTCATAATTTGTTGTCAAATCAAAACAAATTTTAATTTTATTTACATAAAAATGTTTCAAATATTTTGTTAAATCTTATATAGTTTGATTTCCCATTCTAATCAGTGAATATTAAATTTCAAATATTTGAAATACAGTACATATATCATTTATATGCATTTCTACATAGCTCGTCAAACATTCCTATCCAGTGACATATTTTCACAGGTATACGCTTTACTTCACTGGTCCCTAGAGTAGTGATAGTGCTTTACTATAGTTAAAAATATGCATTTTCTATTTAACAGTACAATCTGTTTGAACAACTTTAACTGCATAATAAATGTTGCATGAAATTACCTAATTTCAATTTATAACATGTTTATAAAGAAGGAGTTTATCCAACAGATATTTTAAATCAACTTACTGAATGCTGTTTTTGAAAATAATAGACAGTAGTTACTAATTTAATTTTATATGAAGATGGATTTGATATCTTAGGATGCATGAATAGATGCAAAATGATTTACCTAGTTAATACTGATGTTATCTGATTTATCCTGATGTAATGAGATATAATGAAGCTGAAAATACATGTACCAGTTAAAAGTTTGACTAATTATCACTGCGTCCAACCGATGCTAAAGTATTTCGTTAACATTAGATAGTAATATATTATCTAAATCGAATTATAGTTGTTGAATTAATAAAGATATTGAAATTAATATTTGTTTCAAATAAATAATTTTGGGTTTAGAAATTAATAGTATTTTGACTAAATGTTTCAAACTGAAATTATTCAAGAGATTGAAAAATAAAACTTCAGGTTTTATATTTCAGATGTGTTATACAGAATAGCAAGTGTAAAGAGGTTTTTAACTGAATTAACGTTGAGTTAAATTCAAAATGTTCTGAAAAATTTGAATGATGTATCAATACATGCCTTTTAAATGTGAATATCAAAATTTTGTATATTCAAAATTCAAAGTGTAGGATAATACACATGTAATTGTTATTAAACATTTCCAAAGTTTAAATATTGGTTGTTAAATTTTAAACATAAACAACAAGCACACAACTATAATAGAAGGTCTTTATTTCACTTCTTTAAGACGTACAAAACTTAAAAAGGCCAGAGTGCTTTCGAGCGTTCACGCTCTTCATCAGTGGCTACATGGATATAGGAATGATCGTTCATATATAGATCAGAAAAGTTGGCAAATTTGCATAAATACAATTATCAATAAACTTACGTTATCTAAGGAGAATCCAAAAATACAAAACATTTTGCACAGATTCAAAAAATCGAGCATAAATCACGAAAAGAACAGTAAAAATTTACAATTTTATTACAGAATTTTGAAATTCAAAAAATTTTAAAAAATGGGGGCAGTCAGGCCCAATCCCCGAGAGGATGACGTCAAAGATAACTATGAAGAGACTTGAATTGCATGGAGTCGAGAATGAGTCGCCAAGCATAACTTGAAATCTGAACGGGGTCAAAATTACAAATCGACTTGCGGTAAACATAAATAAAGAGGGACTCAAAAAGGAGAATATTATGAGGGTTATTACAGCGCATAAGAAGGAAAGTTCTTTCAAAAAGAGGCCGGAAATTTTCTTTAACAACAAAATGAGCAAGGGCCGTAGAAAGTTTACCACCTTTGACATCCCTAGCATGTTCTGCCAAACGGATACCAATAGTATATTTTGTACTGCCAATATAAAATTTAAAGTTACTATCGATGGACAACAGGGGAACCACATACACCCCAGCAAAGCTTTTAAAGTCATCCTTATCACCCAGCTTATCAGACCGAATCCAGAAGAAACATTAGAGTGAGCAGGTCTGAAACCAAATTCAGAGCAGTGATGACGAGCGTATTTACGCTCGAAAGCGCTCTGGCCATTTTAAGTTTTGTACGTCTTAAAGAAGTGAAATAAAGACCTTCTATTATAGTTGTGTGCTTGTTGTTTCAGCTGGTTGAAATCAGACGTGATGCCAATTTTATTTATTTTAAACATAATTTGAAATAAATATGTTTAAGAGTTAAAATATCCATCGAAATCAGGAGGTCATAAGAAACAACAACAACAGAGTTAAAATGTAAATAATTTTAACTCTAACACCAAATGAATTCTAAATGCACAATAAATGTATATTATGTTAGTGTGAATTGCGAAGAATGATAACATTTGAAACCATAATCTTGCATAATAGCTTACTGGCTGTTAAAAATTTGGCAACTCACTACTGGGTTCAGATCAAACTTCAAAGTATTTCATAAACATTAGATAATGGCTATTTGTGTTTGCTTTTTCAGAATGTTACTTAATATCTATAAAATCTTAATATCAACACCCATACAATTGAAATCAAACTTCATATATATGCTATTTAAATTACAACTTGGTATATACATATATATTAATTTTACTAGTAATTTCATTAATTTGTATAACATCTTTACACTCTTATACTATCCCCCCCCGGGGCGGGCCACCCAAGATGGTGGTTTCGGATGTTGGCTCTGTAGCCTAGATCCTCCAAACTGGGGGGCAAATTAATCCGGGGTAATCAACCTCGCTGATAAGGACTCACGGATGCAATCGCGGAAGTGACGAGGCAGTCCCCGGACTCTTCCAGGTGGCTGGATCACGGGACTGTGGCTATTTATGCCCTGAGCCCAGGTCTGGCCGGTGACCGGAGTCGGGCTCGGCGGGGACCTTCGGTCCCTGCCCGGTGAATGATTCTGCCTGTTTCGCGACCGAGGTTGCGGCTTTGCTGGAATGGAGATGAAGTGGTTGCGCCTCGGTGCCCACTTATAGCTATAAACCTTTACAGGTTAGCTGGGCCCGCAGGTATGTACACTCTTATACTATAACACACTACTGTGATAAACAAAGTAACTATGAATCAGATTAAAAAATATATTGCTGTCTTCTACACAAATTTAATTAGCCTAGAAGAAAATAAATCAAGTTTCTCCTTTAATTTAACTGATACAACAATAAAAACATCTGACCACTTAAGTTATTTAAACAGGCCAGGTGAAATATTGCAGTACAAGTTTTGATATATTCATATTTGGTTGGCGATCTTCTATCTAAAATTAGGTACTATAAAAAATACGTTAGAAAATCATTCAATCGGATTATTACAGATGTATAAGGTATAACGTTTCCAGTGTCATTTTACTCGGAAAAATTGTAATAAATATATCATATACTACTTAACTAAATTTAAGACATTTTTGTTATTTTACGAACGTGTCTATATCTCCGAATATTGTCACACAACGTTATATCTTTACACTACTTCTTTCTATCATAATTTTCTTCCCGATTTAATAACAAACATTTTTTTTCCATACATAATCTCGAAGACGACAGAACTGTCAAACTTCAAAACACAGAATACTATATATAGTAGTCTGTGCTTCAAAGTGTATACTAGGCTCCGCCCATGACGTCATTTAACTTAGCCAATAGCGAAGAACCGGCCTCACAGCAGGGGGTATAGCGGGTACGTTTTCGGAACATGCGCCCGAAAGTAAGCGTCTTGGCTTGGCTCTCTCTATTCCATGGAGTAAAATTTCAACTCAACGGTCTGTTTCTTCAATAAAGATGTGAAGTGAAATGTTGCAGAATGCTGATATGAAAATAAGTAAACTGAAACGAAGTGGTTAGGCAACCTGCATGTGCGGTTGCGGAAACGATGTAATTTGGCTGCCGTCAAGTGCGGACGCGCATTGAGCTACCTGCAAGCGGGCTACCGTCAAATTAACCGGATAGTTGTTGTCTTACGGCGGAAGGTAACAAATTATATTTCGTTTACTAACGTTAGACGACAGTGTTATTTACATTGTAATTATTCAAATATATTTAAAAATAAATTACCGATAAAAGAGTCGAATTTTACGGTTTCTAGCTTCTACAAATGTATATATAGCATTAAAATAGAGCTTGAAGAATGAAGCGATTCCTTTTTTCCACTTCTATTTTTCTGAAAATAAAATATAATAATCTTACTAAACTTTTTAAAGAACTTGATAAGAAGTATTTGATCATAAAAATGTTCTAATTAATAGACCCGAGCTGGAGCCCCCCCCCCCTTCCGGTATGCTGGGGAACCCAGCGCAGACAGGAAAAATTAGGTACACATATGAGGGGACGAGGGCCCGGAGAGGCCCCTTACCCCCCCCCCCCCTCCGCTTTCCACGGACCTGCATGTGTGTGCTTTATTTTGAAGAAAAAAAATAAGAAAAAGGTACAAGAGTGACATTTTACTCCTTCTCAGAAAAACGCTGGTAAAGTTGTGAAGAAAAATATAAAATATTTACGCAAGTACTTCTAGTGAAGGAATACGATTTAATAGCACTAAATTTATAGCACTTATCTTTCAGCAAAATGTCTCTTCCATTTCATAATATTCAACCATTCAATTACAAGCAGTTATTTTTTTTTTAATAATTTTTAATATTATATATTATAATATATTAAAAAATATTTAATTATAAACCGATTTTTCATTTTTTTAATTATTTAATAATGCATTTTTTATGTATATAATAAACTGAATAAATTATTTTTTTCTTTTTGCTATTAATTTTATTTTTTTCATAAGTGGCAAAAAGGTTTCCCATCTGTAAGTAATTAAAACGAATTCTAATATAATATTTAATAATATATTTTTCAAAAGCATTTTAAATTTTTTTCTTATAATTTAATAAATTACTCTTATTTATTATATTTAATAATTTACGTTTTAAGAATTTAAAATTTTTTTTTCCTGTTATTCCTTTTATGTAATGTTTTAAATTTATCATTAAAAAAAATCTTGTTATAGATAAAACAGAATTATTTTATAACTTTTCTTTATCAAGAAAGAAAATATTTAAAAATATACTATTTTTAGATCTCACTTTATCATTTTAATGCATATATAACATTAAAATAGATCTTGAAAAATGGAATTTTTTCCTCCTATATACATATAAAAGGAGGGAATTGGGGGCTTTGATTTTATTGAAATTATTTTCATTATTACATGTGAGCTGGAATAATATGTCCAATGACTTTTTAAAGTATTTATTCTTACAGTACAGCTACAGTCAAACATATATTACACAACATAGCTATAAAAAAGGGTTTGAATTTAAAAATATATAAAAATTTCTTATACTTGTATATTGCAGTCCGCATATCGACCTAAACGGAATATAACGCTACTATCCACCGGAAGATAAACGTCCGACTAATTTGACGGAAGCCCACTTGCAGGTTTCCTACTGCAACTCACTCCGCGACCGCACATGCAGGCAGCCTAACCACAGCCAAACTGAAACGTCGTCTATCTATCAAAACATTGTTAACAGTGCGAAAACATAAGATATAGACGACTTTTTTTTTTGTTTATATTGACAGATATTTACTTTCATAAGTAAGTTATTTTTATTTTGCACTGGCATGGACACCCAATTACCATGACTTAAAATCTCAAAGTGAAGCATATAGCTTCTTTATTTGTAAGACAGCATGTCATCGGTAGACGATAAGGGCCAATGATATATTATAATTTCTATTTTTTTGTCACTTCGCGCCTAAATAAGAAAAATCTTTTATGGCTAAAATGTTATTTACTGAACATAATGTTATTTAACTGATCGGACCACATTTTTCTTACATATGTTTTATATTTTTGAGCGCTATTACGTAAATAGTAAAATTATTATTACAATTACATGGAAAATATGCTCCGTAGGTAAACGCAGAGACGAAATGGAGTGACTACTACCGTAGAACAGAATAATCTTAGAAATTTTATTACTGGCCATCTTATAAAAACCACCATTTTAGTAATGAATATTTGTATTATTTTTCTGAATTAATGTAATTTCATGTAAATAGAAAGAAAATTACCCTACTTAGATTTAAAGCAACATCTGTGTAGTCCAAGCTACTATCTTTAATTTAAAATTAAGCTCTAGCATAATTAGAGCATTATAATGATATTCACAAACTATTATCATAATGTCATGTCTTATGTTTTTCTTTCATTTGAAAGTTTGAAGACTATGTTTGTTGCTTCAGAATGTACTACACACGGTGGGGACACCCACCCATTCAAATTTTCATAAAACTTATATTTTACTTGCTACTACCACAAAGTTGTTAATCCATGAAAATTTTTTTCTCTGTAGGCCATATAGTTTCTGAGATGTGTTATGTTTGTTTTCAAAATTAATATTTCCAAAGTAATGAAAGTTCGCAAAATTTTATTCTATTTTCTCAGTTGAATAGAACATGGACATGCTCTCTTCCTATCAGAAATGCTCATCTGATTGCCATTGGTTTTTTAACATTTTGTGAATTTTTTTTTCTTTTGTCCTTGGCATTCATAAAGTTTTAGATAAAAGTGAATATACCATCTATTAAATAGTTGTTCATTTTTTTCCTCACTTTATGTTGTGAGTGGTGTTCTATTATGTCAAATATAAAAAGGCATTTTATTTATGATTTACTTTATACTTTTACCTTTTGTTTATTTAGAACCCCAGCGTTTTGTCCATTTCAGGTTGTACAAATTTTATTTTTTTTATTTTAAGTTTTTATGCATGTTTTACAGCTGGTTTGTCTCATGTGCATAGAGTTGTGTTATTTATTTACTCTTAGGTCCTACTTTAGTTATTTAAAAAAAATATGTTCTGTAAAACAAAAATTATCTAAGTATTTCCATTTTCAGTTTTGGAGATGTCATTTCCATTTTTCTGAAAATTCGCATGACTGAAATATGTATGCAAAAGAGAATTAAAAGGCTTATTAGTTTCATTAAAAATGAAGTGAACAAACCATTTGCCACCATATGAAAGTTTCTTCATAAATTTCTTTTTTTTTATTTATTATATCTTTATTTCATGAGATATGTTCTCCCCATAAATTAATTTATTATCTTTATTTCTGTTTACTTTATTACTATAGAAATTTAAAATTTCAAAGAGTTTAGTCTTTAAAGTCATACATTTTTAATACATTCTAATCCTTGTTAAATATTAATTTAACAAACATAAAAGGTTTGTGTATTTCCAATAAAATGTATGACAATTGTTGTCTTGCATTAAAAATTCAATCCAGTCAAACACACACCAATGCTTAATTTTTTTAAATGTATTTTATGCCCTAAAACCTATGTATTTTGTATCGAAAATATATTTTGCCCAACTCTTACTAAGTGTACTGTCGGTATTCGATTATCTGAGCATGCTCGTGATGTTAAAAATAGAGAACTGTCCATGGCTCTTGCCCATTTTGTTATTAACGGTAATTTTCACCCTATGTTCAATAAGACATTTCTTTTAATTGCTGCAACAACCCCCTAAATATTTTACTTTATAAATTCCTTTTCATTTATATTTACTGTGATTCTATTTGTAATTTTGATCCTGTTCAGACCCTCGGTTATGCTTGGTGTCTTATTCTCGACTGTGTAAACCATTGTATAATTTTATGGATATTTAGTACCTTTTACCTTTATTCTTTTGTGTCTGATGACATATCTGTATGTTGCGCTGTAATTTTTTTATCATTTATGTATTTTGTAATTAAATTATGATTTTTAAATATATTGATGTTTTAAAAATGATTAATATGCAAATTTTGTTTCACAGTTGAGGCCTGTGCTCATGTTTGCTACCTATTTTTTACTTTGCCACTTATAAAGGACATAATAATGTCCGAAAGCACTTTGGTTATGTAATTTTTATGTACGTCATGGATGGAGATTTTATTAAAGACAAATTTTAATAATAGCCAACTATTGTCTTTATTATTTTTAAAGTGTTAATGATTTGACATATTTTCCTTACAATTTTATCGTATGAGAAGTTATTTTTTTATGATTTATTATGGTCTACTTAACTTTTAATGTACAAACCAGAGTACTTACAAGCTGCCACCTTTATTTTGAAATATAAAATAAATTTGAGTTTTTAAAATATAAAATATATTCAAGTTTTATATAGCTTGTTTTTCATTTTTAATAGTGGAGAATGTAAAAAAAAACTTTTTAACACAAAAAACCCCTTTAAATCATTTCTTTAGTATTTTCTTTTTTCAAACAAATGTAGCAGATTTCAGAGTTCTTCAGTTTGTAACATTCATTACATGTAATAATTTTATTTATATTCATTATATTAATTTTTCTACAAAATTTAGTTTAGCCTTACCTTCAATTTATGTAGAATCTCTGTGATACTAATTTATTGATGCATATGAAAATTAATGCGTAATGTTTCCTCTTAACATATGTAAGCAATTTCAGATAAATTAAAAAAAAAAAAGCAGGGCACTTGAGTATTATATCGACTGCAGTTGGTTAAATTAGTGCTAAAATCTTAATAGATACTCTGAAATTTTAATAACCCATACATTTTTAAGAATATTATTCTTAATTTATGATACATTGTGATCTAATAAAGAAAATATATTGTACTATTATTCATCTTATAGAAAATTAGTAATGTAAATTTGTTATGAATTGAATTTAAATTAGTAAAATAATTTCATTTTAGGAGAATTATGGAGGATGATTCTCCTATTATCTATGGTCTGGAATTCCAGGCTCGAGCATTGAGTGCCCAGAATGCTGAAACTGATGTTATTAGATTTTTTGTTGGTACTCAATCTCTGAAATTTGAAAATCAGATTCACCAACTTGATTATGATGAAGAAAATAACAGTGTAGTTAAAACGGTTTATCTTCACAATGCAGGAGAAATTTGGCATCTAAATACATCACCTGATGATGCTGATCTATTATCTACATGTTACAATCAAATAACCTCAGAGGGGAAATGTGAAATGCGAGGAGCTATTTGGCGTTTACCACCTAATAAAACAAGTTACAGTTCTGATGACTCATCATCCTCCTTTCCTGCACTTGAATTAGTTGCTGATCTAGACTTTAAAGAATCAGTTGGTGAATTCCGCAGTATATTATGGGAACCATCATCTGGTAAAAGGTTAATTTCTCTTATTGATTCTTCTTTTCATCTGTGGGATTTTAATAATATTAGTACACCTGTTCAGTCATTTTTTTTACCTGAACAAAAAGGAAGACAGAAGTTCACAAATGCTTGTTGGAATCCTCATCATAACTGTAATATATTAGCTGCTGCAATCGATACTTCATTACGCAGTTGGGACTTACGATCTATGCAGCCATCATGGTCCATTGAAAATGCTCATGGTCAACTTGTTCGTTCCCTTGATTTTAATCCTAATAAACAGTATTACATAGTAAGTTGTGGAGATGACTGTCACACCAAATTTTGGGATGTTCGAAATACTAAAGAAGCGTTAGTAGTCTTATCTGATCATTCTCACTGGGTATGGTGTGCAAGATATAATAGCTCTCATGACCAATTAGTTTTAACTTCTAGTAGTGATTCTCGAGTAATATTATCAAGAGTAGCTTCAGTATCCTCTGAACCATTTGGACATATAATTGATGACGAGGATATTGATGAGCATATTGAAAAAGATAAAGGTTCAAATAAATGTGTTTCAGATGGAGTTATTTCGGTTTATGAAGAACATGAGGATAGTGTATATGCTGTTGAATGGTCACCAGTTGATCCGTGGCTATTTGCATCACTTAGTTATGATGGCCGTCTTGTTATTAATAAAGTTCCTCGATCAGAAAAGTATAGAATACTTTTATAAAAGAAAATAGAATTGGACAGTGTTATTCCAATTAATGTTAACATTTCTAAATTTTATTTGAATGTGAAATATTTATTTGTGCTGTTACATTATTAAAGCAAATTTATTTCAAAGTTGTTTGTGTGTTTTTTATTTAACCCATACTTCATTTGATAATATTTTCAGATGATTCTTGCATAATAATTTTTAAAATATTAAAACTAATTTTAGGATGTTGAGTTTTTTAATTATCAAAAGGAACAGTTTTTCTGTCATCCAAAACTTTGCTATTCCCAGAAAATATTCAGATGTCACTATAAGTAACATCAGAGATATTGTAAGCAACTAGCAACTGGACTGATCACCAAATATGTCATCATATTAATCATCTATAAAAAAGATGATTAATATTAATACATGATTTTTGTAGATTAATATTAATACAATATATATAGAATACCTTTTATGTGCAAATAAACATCTTTATTAAGAAAAAGAAATAAAAAAAAAATGCCTTCCAATATAAAATCAATGTCACATATTAGGTCTAAATATTGATCGTGAAATCAAATTTCTTCAATTTTTTTTTAAAGTAAGATAATTTGGGTATATTTGTAAAATGTTTTTCTAAAAATTGTTGCTATTTACTTTCTAAAGTTAATAAAATTCACTTTAAAAACAGATGAAAAATACTCCACTAGTAATTTTTGACAAGATAAGAAACTGAATTGTATATAATAAATTTGATCTCTAAATGAAGTACATTATTCGCAAGTTTATAAATTTTATTAACTATTCATATGTATTAGTACACTATTCTACTTTGTTTTTGTTTAAATCAAAAGTAAAAATTACTTTCATGAAAAATATTTTATTACAACATTTCATAAAATATACATAACATTAAAATATTTCGTCTTCTAAAGTCCTAAATTTGTAAGAAGCATGGTTTCTTTCAGTAGCCATTTCTAAGTGTTCATAAATATGAGCCTGTAAGAAACATAAAAAGTTATAGTTAAAATAATTTAGTAGATTACGATTGATGGGGATAATATATAAATTTGCTTGTTTACACTGCACATTTTTGAGTATGTTTTGGATGACCTACTTCTGAAAAGTTATTCATAAAAGTTTCTTTTAAAGAGAAAAAATTTAAGTCTATCTGACTTTAGTTTTAGGGTTAATGCATATTAACTCAAGGGAACGTGCGCTATAAGTACTTATGCGAGGACGAGCGGTGGGTCTATCAGACCCGGTCAGCCGTTTTTGTTAAATAATACTACCGAGAATGTCTTTTACCACATTAAATGCATTTTCTATGAAAGAACAAACAAAATGCATTTTTCTATGAAAATGCATTTTCTATGAAAGAACACATTAAATGCATTTTCTATGAAAGAACAAACACTAAGTGTATATTAAAAATAAATAATTACAAAAAATACTTACAATTTATTCACATTCTTGGCAAATATAAATGGTGTGTTCACTACAGATATTTTTATCGCACTTAGCACAACAAATTGCAGATTTTCGTTCTTTTTTACTTGGACAAATGTGGCATCTTTTCCTTTGGCCACATTTTTGTACCTTTCTTGGTGGCTCACTAGTCTGACTTGAAGAACAATGTTCTATCAGTTGTTCTCTCAATTTTTGAGGAAGTGATTGTTGCATGCTTCTGTTTTGAACATGTTCCTTTATAAGCTCCAAAGCAAGTTCTTTCAAAAATTGTTGCAGACCCTTTGCTGTTGTTTGGTTTTTAGCTGACAAAAATACACGAGCATTTATAGCTACTGTGTTTAGTACACAAAAAAACACTACCAGTGGCCATCTCTTGCTTATTCGTGCAATAGAAAAGTTTGCAGACATTTCATCCACGATATCTACTGATCCCTTTGTGAGATTATAAAATGTTATGATCTCAGGCTTTTTAGCATCACCAGTTGTTGAGTTTATTGAATCATCATAGTGCATTGTTGACAAAACGCTTACGCATTTATTCTTTTTCGTTACATATGAAACTAATGTCATGTGTTTCTGAAAGACGAATGCACTTCTCGGTTTTTTCCTGTGATGAATTCCTTAGGTAATTCTCGCTTATTTTTTCTAATTGTTCCCACAAGTGTGAATTTTTCTTTAGAAGGTATTTAGCCAAATTATAACTTTATACCAGTTGTCCACTGTAAGGTTTCTTCCAGAATTTGAGAGCTTTTCTGTTAATCTCTTTACGATTTCATCAACAGAATTATTTAGTTTATATGGAACATCAGGTTGTGCATCTGCATAAATTTCTAAATTCCAGGTATAAAATGTTCTGGAATCTACAAGAGCAAAGATTTTTATACCATACTTTGCAGGTTTGTTAGGAATGTATTGACAAAAAGAGCATCGTCCTCTAAAAGCTTCAAGCTTTTCATCAATTGTTATATATTCACCCACAGTATAACACTTTTGGCAGTTTCTTACAAAAGCTTCAAACATATCTCTTACTGGAGCGAGTTTGTCTGTCTCTCTTCTCCTAGCACAGTCTGTAATATCATCGAATCGTAAACACCTCAAAAGGAATAAAAAACGCTTCTGAGACATAGTTCGATGGAAAATATCGAGACCTGTTCCATCAGTAGCCCAGAGATTTTTCACATTTACATACGACGATTTGTGACGTCCTCCAAAGTACAAAAGACCAATCAACGCTTTAATTTCTGTTATTGAAGTCTCTTTGGCATCACGAGCTCTCTCAAAATTATGTGCTATAGTCTCTATATACTTATTTGTGTAAATCATGATATCCATTGGAATACTATCATCAATCAACAGTTGCCACAAATCAATTATCGAACATACATTTTTTGCGTCACCTGGTAATTTTAGTATGATATTGTGAGAAAGAATTCTGACATTTTGTCGATTTTTAATTTTATTCCATTTTGTGCAGTCTTTGGCAAAGTAGAAGTTTTGAGACAAAATGTCTGTATCTTCATCTGAATCTGTATCGTCGTAAGAATCAATATCTTCCTCTGAAGATTTATGTTCACTAAAAATCTCATCATCATTTATTTCTTCATCCTCTTCATTTATCGTTTCTTCATCAGTTGATACATCTCTAAGCATAGTTTCAAGCTTTTTCATTTCATCCTTGTACGACATATATCGCCTCATTTTACAACAGTGCAAATAAAGTATTTGTTCTAACCACCACATGACATCTTGTGGTGACACAAGAAAAATTGATACAAAAGCACAAACCAAATTTATTATAAACATTTGATGTTTATTTATCCGGTAAAACATTGCTAGTGGTCAAATACTATAGTGGTATTACTATCTGTGACAACAGAGAGTTGCAGTTGAGAGTTTGAATCCTGTAATTTCAAGTATAAAAGTTGGCTTATAAAAATAATTTTTTAATTCTAAATTCATGCTATTCAAATACAAAGGAAATAACTGAAAATTTATTTATAGATTTTCTATATTATACAGAATCTGTAAAATGTAAAACTTTTCCAAATATTACAGCCTTAATTTTTTAATATAAATAAAAATGAATGATCTGCAATTCATACTAGAAAGATATATTTTTGTCAGCATTTAATATATTAATACATTTCTTATCGATACTGAAGTCACATAGGATAATATTAATTAGGAATTATTATTATTTTTTTATATTTCACTTTAGTCTTAGTTTTCTAACATAAATAAAATTTAATGGTTTGTAGTAAAATGATATGCTTATATTTTGTCAGCATTTAACACATTCTGATCTATGCTCAAGCTGGATTTGGGTGCTGCATTTACTCAAAACTGATAATGCTTGAGTAGAGTTCAAGCAAAGCTTTAAAGCCTTCCAATTTAATTATCTGTGTTCCATTCGTTTTTAGTTGGCACATAAGTGATTCTTGTACATGCATCTTTCTAAAAATGTATATTGATGGCAATACATGATCTGTTTTTTTTTTCCAGTTTCTGATTAAGTTTCATGTTTCTTAGTATGTCTACTAAGTAGATTCAGCATGTACATGGTTGTTTGCGTTCTTATAAGCAAACAGCCATGGTTTGTGTAGTATTCATTTGTTACACCAAAGCAATTTTTTCTAAATAATCAGAGTTTGTGCACACTCTGGAAATCGCCCGGCCGTCCAAACAGTTACCTTACACCTTTCTGGTAGGTCGGACGGTCTGGGTCTCAACAACACTCTGGAAATCGCGACCGTCCACATTGCTGCTCTATGTCTAAGGATGAGCCGGACGGCTGGGCTTTCGACACTCTGGAAATCGAGAAAACCATGAATTTATGGGGAATTTGAAAGTGGACTAAAATGTAAGGAATATTACAGGGAAAATCTCTTTTTTGCCCAAAATTCTGGAAAAATCAGGGGATTTTCAACTTGCTGACCTGTTTACTCATAAAGATGTCGATTACTATGAATTCTTCATAGTTT
The DNA here is from genome assembly GCA_951213105.1 of Amaurobius ferox. Lineage (NCBI taxonomy): Eukaryota > Metazoa > Arthropoda > Arachnida > Araneae > Amaurobiidae > Amaurobius > Amaurobius ferox. Next base: position 84,809,553 of record OX578139.1, on the reverse strand, counting down.
CCATGGGAAACTTCATACTGCAAATTACAGAATTTGCATAGTTTCCTATGGGAAATTGTCTTCTGTGAAGGCCAGGGGCGGATTGACATAGGGACTAATAGGGCTTAATCCCTGGGCCCCCAAGTGTTAAGGGTCCACAAAAATTGAATTATCATAAATTTTTAATACTTTTTCATTAACAATGAGCACTTATCGTATAGTAAAAAATAGTTAATAATATAATAATAATGATAATTTATAGTATTATTTGTTTTATTTTAATCAATGTAACATAATTGGTCAGGTCACCAAGTTTCAATTTTAAATCCACTCTCTCGAATTCGAATGCTATAAGGAGACTAATAATAATGGCCAGCCTGTCTTATAAGGCAATGGCAATGCACCTCTTCGCAAGGAGCGCAGCCACAGGTTTCCTTTGTCGCTTTGTTGGAATCGGCAATCAAGCTTTCATCTATCAGTTTGTTTCAAGTGTCGTCTGTTGACTTTTAGTTCACTAAATTGTAATATTGTAAGTAATATTTTAAAAATAATTCTTTGTAATGCGAATAAGTAGGATTTTTTGATTCTTAGTGTACTGCACCCATTTTAAAATGTCCAGAAGAAAGTACCTGAATCGGAGTGAGAAAAGAAAACTGGCTGAAAATAAAAAAGAAGAATTCAAGAAATGTAAAAATTAACCAATTATTTTACTTTGAAGACTGATTCTGCTGCTGGATCAAGTACTATTGTAAAAGAAGATAATATTATAAAAGTTCCATGTGAAAAAAACAATGAAGAAATGGTTATTGCAGATCCAGAAAATTTAAATGAACTAAAGATGAGCTAAACATAAGTCTTTGTAACACGAGTAATGATAATGATAATGAAAGTAAAATTAACTGAGTATAACGATTTGGGATTATGGCCAAATGTTTAATATAATGACTGATTTAATTAATCATTGTTTAACAAAAAATAGTTTTTTTCATAATAGAAATCCACCAGGGTTAAATTATGTTGCTTCAGTTAGAATTAGACAAAATTAGTCATGGTTTCGGACAAATATTTTGTAAAAACTCTTCAAAACAGCCAGAAAGTTCACAGATCTTGGCTTTGTTACTCTCCAAGTACTGAAAATATATACTGTTTAATGTGTAGGCTTTTTTCAACTTCTAATTATTTTGTCAAAGGGTATTCTGATTGGAAACATGCTAATAAATACATTGAAAGTCATGAAGCAAATAAAATACATAAAGACTCTATGATTGTTTGGTTGACACGAAAGGAAAATAAAAACGTTATAGATAAACAATTAAGAGACGAAATTCAAAGAGAAACGGAATATTTTTATAATGTTTTGAAGTGTGTCATTGCAGTAATTAAATTTTTAAGTGAGCGAGGCGTACTATTTCGCGGTCATAATGAAAAATTTGGAGTTTTAGATAATAGAAATTTTATGGGATGTTTAGAATTAATTTTAGAATTTGATCCATTTCTTAAGGAACACATTCAAAATACGACCAAAAATTCTATAACTTACTTATCAAAGACAGTATATGAGGAAATAATAACACTTATGGCAAAACAGGTATTGAGAAAAATTACAGAAGAAATTAATAATGACGCTAAATACTTTTCCCTAATTGTTGATTCAACCCCAGACGTAGCTCATATAGACCAACTGTCTATAATTGTGCGATATTGTTATAAAGGTGAAATATATGAAAGATTTTTAACTCTATGCCTGATTTCATCGCATACTGGTGTTTTCTTATTTAATGTTATTAAAGACATACTAAACCAAAATAATCTGCCAATTAAAAACTGTTGCGGTCAATCATACGATAATATCGCAAATATGGCAAGAAAATATAATGGTTTGCAGGCACATCTAAAAGCAGAAAATAAATTTGCGATATATACTCCTTGTGCGGCAGACAGTTTAAATTTAGTAGGTGTAGAGGCTGCCAGTGTAATAGGGGAAGTTGTTTCATTCTTTGGCCTTGTTCAACAATTATTTGTATATTTTTCTTTTTCGGCTCAAAAGTGGTGTGTATTAATGAAAAATTTTAAGAGAGTTAGATTATGTATATTCCCCAAAAAATTTACGAAAAACTAGGTGAAGTAGCCATTATGATGCTGTTAGAGCACTTAGAAATGGCTACAATATTATTTTAACGACACTGGAAAATATTAATAACAACAGCGAAGAGAAAACTGATAATAAAAGAGATGCAAAAAATATATATTCTAAATTAATCACTCTGGAAAATGCTATTTTAATAGTATTCACTCTGGAAAATGCTATTTTAATAGTATTTGGGGAAGAAATTTTAGAAAGAATCAACAAAGTAAATAAAAAATTACAGATGCCTGGATCAGATGTATTGCAGGGATCATATTTAATTAATTCACTTGTGCTTTTTATCTCTGAAATTAGAAATAATATTGACAAAGTATTTGTTGCCTATGAAACAGCTGCAAAAAAATTAAGTGAAAACATAAATAAAGACTACAGATGTGAAAGAAAAAGAACAAAAAAGTTTGCTGACAGTGAAACCAGTTGCGAATTATTAATTGGGAGAGATAAATTTAGAATTGAAATTATGAATGTAATTCCTGATAAATTTACAACAGAATTACAAAAAAGAGGTCAAATATATGAAGAAACCAGTAAAAAATTTCAATTTCTGTTTGATATTGGTAACAAGGAATGTAAGAATATTGACACTGAAAGTATTAAAGAAATAACTAAATTTTATAATCAGGATATTACAGATTTATTAGGAAATGAAAGTATACATTTTAAAAACTATTTAGAAACTGCTGGTCATTTAGAGGTACATGTACAATACTAGACTGCACCAAAATGCTAAGAATAATATATGAAAAACAGTTAATAGATACATTTCTAAATTTATATACAATTTAAAAAAAATTTTTTAACCCTCCCAATTGCAAATTGTGAGGCGGGATGATCTTTCTCCAGGATAAGCTACATAAAAAACAAATATCGTAACACTATGAATAAAGAAAGATTGGCAGACTTATGCATATTATCAATAGAATTGATTTTTTAATTATTTTTGCATAAGTTCATGTGAATCGCCGAGAGTCTATTAGTATCTTTTCCCATCCATCTTCTAAATGTTGCATATTAGATTGACTAGACTAGCTTATTTTTATATTCTGATTACTTAGTAAAGTTAATTTTTTAATTATTTTGAAATATGGGGAGGAACTTTTTGAAAGAATATTTTCCAAAAAGTGGTATTAAAATAATGATTTAGGCAAATAAAAAAAGCAACCATTTTGGCAAAGATATATCAAAATTGATATATTCACATCTATAAATACTTTTCTATATTTTATTTTTTTTTATTAAAGATTCATATTTGTTATTATAATTAGTGAAAACTTGTGCTTTATCAAACAGAAATGTTTGTTTTCAATATAAAATATTTTTAACTGGATAAAAACTTATAAATATATATATTAATGCATAATTATATATATGCTTAAATAATTTTTTGTATATGCATTTTTGTATTATGTGAGCATATATATTTCATTTCTTAACTTAACTACTAAAAAAGTCTTAAAACTACTGATAATTCCTTTTTTCACTACTGAAATCTTCATCAGCTGAGTGGCATCACTATAATGATTGAAGCTGTTAAGTTTCATGATCATTGGAGTCATAAATATTCCCTTTTATGCATGATTATAAAAACTTTTGTCTCATGCTACCATAGAAAATATGAAATTTCAATCTATTCTAGATCAATCTATTCTATCTAGTTCAAAATTTTTTGATAACAAAGCTGGACATAAAGTTTCGTGAAAATCCACATTAGTATTTATGGCTATCGTGTACACTAGACAACAGATGGACATTACTCTAAAATGGTCAAAATGTGTTCAGCAGGTCCTGAAACATATATTGGCATCAAAATCTTTAAATACAAAATATCCGTGAAAACAATACTTTCTCTATTCTATAGTATGAGAAAGTAAAAATATGGAGACATTTCGCCAGCAAATTGAGGTGTGCGTGTGTGTGTGTGTGTCGGGGGGGGGGGGGGGGGGGGGGGGAGAGACAGAAAAAATACCTATTGATAATCATGTACAAACAGTTGATCATGCAATTAAAGATCTTGAATAAAGAAGCTTTGTAACCAAACAGAAACTAATGCCTATCAACCTACAGGATGAAAGAAAAACTGTTTTCTCACAAACCAAAATTAATGAAACAACCAATATTAGTTCCAATGTTTAAACAAAATGATAAAATGTAAACTTTCTTTTTCTTTTTATTTCTTGTATATGTAAATTTTTTCTTAAAATTCCTTTTGTTACATTTTTTTGTATTAAATAATATTTTTTAATGGGTTAACTTGACTTTTTGTTATTATTTTTACTAAAAATAATGTTTCTTAGTGTATTTAGTTGATATTAAGTTTGAATTCTATCCAAACTCTATAATTCGGAAAATTCTAAAATCTGAAATTGGCAAAGTCCAGATTTTCGAGGTTGTACTGTATATGCAGATAAAATTGTATATAGAAAATTTTGGGTTATTTTGTATGTTTTTTTCCCCACTGTCATATATTCGCAGTAAATATCAGTTACATCTAAAATTACTTTTTTAAATTGGCATTAAAATAGTAGTACACAGTACTTGGAATTTTGATGAAGACAACAGGGTAAACTTGGAAAACTCAGGGAATTTCATTTTGGAAAATGGGCATGAACCCTGAAATAATGTATAAGTTTATGTATCTATATATGTGCTGTAACTAAATTGTGAGTGCGAAAATATATAAAATTTGATTTTGTAATATGCTTTCTTATGCACAGTTTTTTTTTTTTAAACGTCAAAACTTGCTAAATTATGATTTTTATCATAAAATTTGCAATACAGATACTATTTAATAATTTGCATATTTGTAGACAGAAAGAAGTGACCTTTCAGATTAAAATAAATCATTATGATATGTAATGAATAAACAAGAAAGATCAATCATACTTAAAGCATTGATTATGAAACACTTTCCAACTTCAATGCAATTTTATTTAAACATGTCTAAAACGCAATACATTCCTCGGTAATATTTTAAAACTTATCACAATACTACATTAATTTATTATATTTGAAACCTTAAACCTTCATCGAAAAAAATTAACTTCATTCAAATGACGGCATTAAAGTATAAATTGCTTGGTTTAAACATCTCTAAGATGTGATACATGCCTCGGTAATAATTTCAGAATTATCATAATACTACGCTAATTTATTATATTTGAAAACTTCATCGAAAACAACTGAAATTGATTCAAATGACATCATAAAAAAATAACACGCCTGGCTCGCTCTATAAAAGCAACATTTCATTCATAAATAATTCCCCCATTCATGTCATTCATCACAATACTATAATAATTTATTTTATTTAAAAATTAAGACCATGGAGCTACAAGTAAGTAAAACTCTATGCGTAAAACTTCATCGAAAAATATCGTCCTTCTCTTTCTAAAATCAATGAATATTTCATTCATATCAGCTAAGCAGACTCCATGGACTAAATGATTTTGTGTTAAAGAATTACAGCGATTCTAATACAACTCATTCTACATATTTTGCTGTTTACATTTTACATAGGTGAAAAATAGGCTTAATAGTAGAAATAATCAAATTTGGTTGAGCATTTAAACTGAAATATATTGTCATTGCGTTGTATCAGTATGTAGATGCACAGAATTTAGGCAAAAATAAAGTAGTTTTAGGATGGATACAACACTCAATATGAATTAAAACGAACATTAAAAATCACGATTTTGACACAAGATGGATGCCATATATCATTTTGAAGTGGGTCATGTGATCGTTTCATATCATGGACACGTGATCGCTTCATATAAGAGGTGTTATTATTATTTTAATTTTTATTTAAAAAACTACTGAATATATTTCGCTGAATTTTTTTAAATATATTTTATGGAACAATTTGAATACTGCCTAAAATTTTCGAAGCAATTTGTGAATTTTAAATCTGCTTAAAAAATGCTTGAAAAATTAGGTCCCATAGGGCTCAATGTATTCCATTTTTTCAACCCGGGTTCAATCCAAAACTAATTGGGTGATATTATTCATTTATATTCCCATAGGTCCTACAGACTGTCTGAACAACATACTAAAATTTCATTTTGATTAAGTCATTTTTACGGCAGTTATCGTGCTAACGGACAGACAGACAGACAGACAGACAGACAGAATGAACAAAGTCATAAACACTTTTCAACTTTGTTGTAAAGTGTTAAAAAAGAGGCCAAAACCACTCAATCTTGGAAGCAAGTTTTTTTTTTAAAATTCTAAATGCTGTGGTTTCTATTAGAACGAATATTCATCCATAAAATATGTTACTAAATTATTTTTATGGTATCATTTATATTAGTATTCACTGAAAGATCTTTTGCTATACTTATGTAGAGAAAATAGTCATGTAATTGAGGTAACATACAGGGTATTTCAAAAAGTTTGCAGGACTAAATATCTCTTGACGATTAGTACTAGAACCATAGTTCTAATTTAAGATATGTTTTAATTAAGGTATACTATCATATGTAAATTTTGATCATGTGACACCTTTTAGTAAAAGTAAGGAGGACCAAAGCTATAGGGAGCTACGAGCTGTACACCACCCTCTTGGAGTGGGCCCCCTGAGAGGGGGGGGGGAACCCTTAACAGACACCACAACATCCATGCCTACAATTGGGACTCCAACCCACAACCCGTCATCTGAAAGAACATAAGGATATGTTTCCGTTAGGGTCCGTGGTTTAAATCCTAAAACTTTGATGATTTTTTAATGCCTAATTTTATATATTTGAGAATACGATTTAAAAAAAAATCTTTAAATAAATAAAGAACAATTTGCTAATTGAAACTTTTTTTTGTAAAGGGCTCATATAAAAAGTTAAATTTTGTACTTTTTTTTACTAAAACATGTCATGTGACCAAAATTGTCAGTCTGAGTCATTTTATTTGAAGCATTTTTTAAATTGAAACTATTGGTCTGTGATCAATTATTCAAGAGATATTTACTTGTGTAATCTTTTTTAAACACCCAATACATGTTATTATCGGAACTGCAGGCTTAAGAGGTTCACCATTTAGCAGTCGAATTTCCATGATTTTTGATGCATGTAATACCTGGCAAAATCTTTCCTCTGTAAAATTAAAAACTAATAAAAACTTGTGCATGCATAAATAATTCCACATTGGTTATAAAGTTTTAGCATTGAAATGCAGTTGGGATTGTCAGACAACACATATAATACATCATTGCATAGCAAGCATTGTTCACTGTTGAATCATTAACAAGCAGTGCTTTGTTTTCAAATAGATTGACAGTAAGAACTTGTCGATGGAGCCCAAATTCACCAACAGTTAAGAATAAACATAAAAAAATTAAATTAAATGACTCCAAATTCATTTAAAAGAAATATTGAAAATAAAATGAGTAAGATATGCTTTTCAATTGGGGTGTAATGTGGTGAAGGCAGTGTAGTTCTCCTAGTCCAGTGTTCTTCAACCTGTGTTCCGCGGAACCCTAGGGTTCCACTCAAGCGCTTTAGGGGTTCCGCGAGTCGATACTACAATTCGAATGTTCGACATATGTATGTATAATACAAATACTTTATATAGAATATTTATATTCTTGTTTGAATTAATGCAAATTTATATCTTATATAAAGTTTTATAACAAAGGCAAGGATGCACCTTGTTCATAACATGTAATACGTAATATGACACATATCTCCTAAAATCAAATCTAGGTGTGCTACTGAACGAAGGGTTCCATAAAAAAAATATCTCTAAAAAGGGTTCTACGGGATGACAAAGGTTGAAGAACACTGTCCTAGTGTATCCTGAGCCATACTAAATCTACTACAGTTTAGTCTTTTTCCCCCACAACTAATTAATAAAATTACAGAGATTTGATCATGTATAGGAAATATTCTCAGGATGATAGAGGATCGAGAGTGCTTTAATGCAGTATTTTTCAAACTATTTTGGTCACGAAACCCTTTTTGAAATTATATTTTATAGTGGTACTGAAATTGAGAAAAAGTACAATGTGGTCCAAATTATGCATCCAAATTCTTTAATTTCTAAGAAAATGTACACGAAACTGTCACATAGACGAACTCCTGGAATACTGTTGCAAAACCCCAAGGGTCCTGCGGAACACACTTTGAAAATGCTGCTTTAATGGAATGCAGGTTTCATATTTCATATTGCTGTTTCAATTTTTCATTTTTTGACAGGCATGATCATCATCATTTCTCATCTTTTAAAAATTGGATTGACAGAAATCAGAAACTCAATTTTATATTTCACGTGACAGTAGAAAATTAAAGAAAACAAATCCACTTGACACATATAATACACTTAGAGGTTTTAATCAGGGTGCAATTTTGTCACTAGCAATTAGAAAATTGCTAATTCAAAGAATTGAACACTGTCAAAGATTGATAGCAACATTTTGTGGTTAGTTTGCCCCGAAAGAAAAGATTTGACACATTTTATAAAATTAATCAACTTGGAAACAACCACCTAGAAGATATTCTGAATACAACTGATGCAGGGTTCACCTGCAAGTTATATTTTCCACAATGATTGGAAAAAATTATCAGTCTTGAAACTGATGTTGCCGCCGTTATGATTGGCAGAAAATCTGGGGCTTGGGCAAGCTTGCAAGATACCTGTGCATGATTGATAACTATTCATTGCATGGCTCAATCATCTTACTCATATTTGAACCTTAATCATAATTAACTTTCTAGCAGTTTATATTGACGGCGATAGTGTCATGTTCACATCGTCAAATTAATTACTTGCTCTTACTAGTCAAAAAATAATTTTGCTATATTAGCATTTTTGAGCATTAGTAAACTTTGCTACTAATTTTAAAAAATGAAATCATGCTATGGTTTTAATAATATTGAGAAGCTCAATGATAAATGGTCGATGACTTAATTGTAAAATGCCTGACATATAGATAAAATCAAGGCGTTTTAAGACAAAGCGTTTTAAAAATGAAAGGTCTTTTATTTAAAACATCCTAAAAAATGTGCAAAATATATATTAAAACCTGCCAGAGCACTTTTGGAAGTATATATACGCCCTTCATCAGTGGCTACATGAATAGTAAAAATATGGAATGTTTATATATAGAGAGACCAGTTTAAAGCAAATTTGCATAAAATATAAAATGGTAAATGAACTTACTAAAAATAATACAAGAAATATACACAGAAATTACAAAATAAGTTTAAAAGCTTACGAATTTTAAATTATTATCAGAAAAGAACTAATACAAATTTTAAGAAAACATCAAGCATGATATTCCTGAGAATGACGTCACAAATAACTTTTAAGAGGTTTGAATTGCATAGAGTCGAGAATGAGTCGCCAAGCATAACTTAAAATTTGAACATCAAATTTTTTAATTGTTTTCAATTGTTTTCAATTCAAATTGTTAAAATTTTAAGTTATGCTTGGCTACTCATTCTCGACTCTATGCAATTCAAACCTTTTAAAAGTTATTTGTGATGTTATTCTCAGGAATATCATGCTTGACGTTTTCCTAAAATTTGTATTAGTTCTTTTTTTTTGTAATAATTTAAAATTCGTAAGCATTTAAACTTATTTTGTAATTTCCGTGTATATTTCTTGTATTATTTTTAGTAAGTTCATTTACCATTTTATATTTTATGCAAATTTGCTTTAAACTGGTCTCTATATATATAAACATTCCATGTTTTTACTATTCATATAGCCACTGATGAAGGGCGTATATACGTCCGAAAGCGCTCTGGCAGTTTTTAATATATATTTTGTGCATCTTTTAGGATTTGTTAAATAAAAGACCTTTCGTTTTTAAAACGCTTTGTCCTTGATTTTATCTATTGAATGCAGACGTGATACCAATCTTGATTATTGATTGCCTGACATATATGTGACAATTTTTTAAAAATAGTACTAATATAGACTTTAGGTATAATTTTATGCTTCTTTAACATGCAGTATAGTTTGCTAATTACTAATTTTGATAGCATTTAAGTTTGATATCGTATAACTTGTAGATTCTTGAAAATAAATGTTATTCATCATTTTGGCTTTAGATATTGAAGCATTTTTAACTTTTACATAGCTTTAATGGAAACATTTATTAATAAAATGCAGAAAAGTAATTATAAATAGAATGCATACAATACCTGCCAACAGTATATGGTTTTCATTTTCTTAGTTATTTTTACTTTTTCCAAATATTCAAGACCACGATTGCTCATAGATATTGCAAATAACATGTCTAGGAAAAAATATTTTAGAAATATAGTTAACACATTATTAGAATTAACACAATAAAATATTTTGTGGATTTTTTTTTTCAATCCAACTGTATAAAAAATAAAATAACTCATGAACAAAAACATTTATGCAAAATTATATAAAAGGCAACAAATAAAAAAATTAGTCAAGTACAGTAAAAGTCCAGATATCCAGACAATCTACATATTTAGATAAGAAAAACAACAAAACACACACATATATATATATAATAATAGTTTAAAAATCCAATGAAAGAATAGAGAAAATTTTCAACTCAAAAAACCCCAACATTACAAAATGCCTTACAAATAAAAGTATCAAACAGAGAATCATTAATCAAGTGGAAAATATAAATGCAAACCTCTAGTCATCAATCTAAAGACAATCAAAAAACATCAATGGAAAGGAATCGATAAAATAATATCAAATAAAATCTAAGCATGATAGCTTTACACGTGGACAAGCACTAGGCCTAATAATGAATTGTTCATTTTGATAAAACTCTTTATCATGTCCAGGTATTTCATAAAAATGAACACAAAATGCATGTTTCTGATATCATTGATAGATTATATCTATAAACTTTGATAACTTGGACAACATGCATAAAGATTGAAATATAATAGGAAACAAGAATACCTGAAAAAAACACTGCATACGTCTGATCCATTGGAGCCTTGAATAAAGAGACCGATGTTGCCAATCTCAAAAAATAAAAAGTTGAGAACTGCTGTTGTCAATCATGAGAAAGAAATGACAGTAATGCGAAAAAACGATAAAAGGTGATATTCAACAGCAAGAATATGTAAATGCATGGTATGCTTATTCAAGAGAAAGTGGATGTCAGGCTAAAATAAGATACTAAGGAGAGAATTTAAGTATAATCTACCATTCCAAACTTTTTAGCTATACTATGTACTAAATAAGCTGGATATTTAAATAATTTGCTAGTAATTTTAAGTTTATTAATATGCATAGCATGAAATTTTTTATCAGATAATCTATAAATTCTAAAGAGCTGATTAAGTATAATATTTCTAAACAATTGAATTGAGTTATAGGAATTAAAAGGTAATATTTTATTAATGTTAAAGTTAAAATAGTCTTTTATATCATATAAATTAGTAACTATCTTATTAGTAGTTTCAACAATAGGATTTAAGTCCAAAAAAATTAATGTTATTATTAATAGTGGCTTCATTAGGAATTAGTTCCAAATTATCCAGTATAATTTATTGCCTTGAAATATATAATTATTGAAAAGAACAAAGTGAAGAAGTTTAGGAAATGTGGTAAATATAGTATGAGTAGTATGATAAGTAGTATAAGCACTATATAGAGCTAAAATTACTACATAAAGATCAGAGATCTTAATATTATTAAAAAGATCTTTAAAATCAAAAGTTTGAAATCCAATTAGTTTATCAAGTGGTGTTAATTTATTCTTTAATTCTTTACTATTATTTAGAATAAGGTAGTTATTGCTAGACTGGCGTAAACTATCATTTATTACATTTAAATAATTTAGAAGTAATTTACTCGCAGTAGTAGAGTAAGTATTATGACCACTAGTTACTGTTCTAAATTTAATAGGATTTTTATGAAATTTAGGTATTAGCTCTATATATGGAAATTTAAGAAATTTATAATTGATATTTAAATCACTATACATATTGATAATTTTCAATTTAATACTATTAATGGAGTGTGAATCAAGTTTAAATAGAGTGTTGTTCTTTAAATAATTTAACAGAAATTGTATATAGAATTTTTTACAGATAATAGCATAATTATTAGAGGCTTTATCAACATAAGTAATAACAAAAGATCTTTGTAAATTTCTAATATTATATAAAGGTCTAGTCAATTTAATACTGCAAATAGTATTTTTAATAAATTTTAATAAAGTGAATTTCCACATATTAAATGTTTCTAAAGGCAGAGCGTATTTAGAAGCTAATTTATAAATATATTTATCAAGGTCAAGATTGATTGACTTTAAAACTTTAAAAGAGTTATAACAGGATGGTAACCTGAATTTTGTATCAAATGACATAATGGTTCTTAACGTTTCATCTTTAACTATTGCTGAGTCTCTTGTAACGATATGGCTCAAGTGTGGATTTATATAGTCAGCATATTTGTCTACCTTGCAAATACAATCATTATCCACATTTGACATGGAATCTTTATCAATAGAGAGAGATATTGTGAAATTTCATTGTAATTAAAAATAGTTCTACCAATTGGCTTGTTGTATTTAAAAATCTTAGTAACATTCAAACCCAGAATAGGCAATAAGTGTTTGAATTTGTAAAAAATAGACCCGAAATTTATAGAGTTATAAATTGGAAATCATAGAAAATATGATTAGTTAGATGTTCATTAGTTAGATTTAATTTTAAGAAAATAGCATGAACATTATTTAAATGTTTTTTCTTAACCGTAAATGCCCAAGATTTTATTAATTTCCATTGATAAGTGCTGTTAAATTGACGATGTAAACTTTTAATCTCAGTTTTATAATCATGAAGGATGGAGCTTCCTTTGCCTCATATAAATCTTTTGAAATTATCTGAGTTTATATTATTTAAATGGGGTTTAAAAAATAGGTGATCAAAAATAGAATATTGATTATCTACAAAGTTATTTTTTACAATATTACCATTTAGATATAAGTGATTTAATCCATATGGAAAAAGAGTACAATTTGATTTAATGTAAAAGTTTTTGAAAAGTATTCTATCAGCTGTATTAGTTTTTATATTCAAAATATGTATAGTAATATTTTCAAAACCATGTTTAGCAAAATGCTTATATTCTATTTTATTAGATGTAGGAAGAAAACTATTATTGAGGATATATTTTTTGACGTGTGTCGTAGTGGATTTTACCCACTAGACATATCTGTGCAATTTTTTGAATTTATGTATGAAAATTAAGTCAAAAGATGATGTGAAGGATGGAAATATGAATGCAATTTCTGTACCTGGTTCAAGGGCGAACCAAGCCTTTTTAAAGGTGATTCTCAGAGGCAAAAGTTCTCACGGGAAGGAGACCTCCATGAAGCAAACACCGATAGCCATATCTAATAATAAAGGATAAAGAAGATAATCCAATATTCCAGACGATAGCAAATGACAAAGTGTCATGTACAAAGCCCAAGTGGTTTGCAAGAGAAGCAGAGCACAAGAGAGCAGACACTCAAATGTACAAAAGAGTGACAAGTGAAAATGCCGATTGAAACTTTATAATTCCCTAGGCACCGATTGCACCGCAGCAAGCATGAGAAAAAGAATAGTAAGAACGTTGGCATGACAACAGCGGAACTCGAGATGGGAATGTCTCGAACTGTTACAGCGACCTTGGCAATAGGGTCACGTGGTCAACAAGTGAACTGGTAGCAGATGAATACAGAGCATGTTATAGACTTTTAACTCCTGTATTACTACGCACATTAAGCACATATAAGTGATACTAGGTAAAAAAAAGTGTTAGATAGTTTGTTTTATGTTCTCTGTTCGTTCGGAAGGAAAGAAGAGTAAAGTGGTTGGATAAAAATTCGGGGGGAGAGGGAGGACCCTGTCCGCTCCCCTCTCCCATCCCTTATTTGATGTGCAGATTCTTCGAGAAGTTTCTAAAAAAAAAAAATTCTGATCGTAGAAGTGGACGAAGATGGTCGCTTCGACAAACAGCTCCTAGGATTTATATGATCTATATTGGAATTGAACTTCTGCAATGATTAAAAGAAAAGACTTTATAAAAATCCAGCGAAGCTACAATTTACATCAAAAATTCAATATATATAAAAAAAAAAATAAGTCAAACCTGATAGAAAAGGATTCCTGCGAGGATTACCAAAATGGAGTTTGGAAGACGTAGCGTAATTAGAATTTAGAAGCCAGAAGGAAGAGAGCAGATCTGACACAATCTGACAATGCAGAACCCGAAGACCAAAAATCTAACCGTTAATATGGACATAAAAAAAAAAGACTGATACAACAATTGAACTTTCCCAAAGGTAATAAGCTACTTTGAATCTGTTTGTAAAGACTTATGATAATGCCAAGAAATCGGTGAGTTATTTCTTACTTATTTATATATAGACTCAGAGACTGATGATTGCACTTTCGGAATTAATTGATTAATGTTTAATCAAAACAAACTGATCCACGGAAAATTAAAAGAAGCTTACCTAACAAAAAGATTGTATTTTATATGTCATTAGTAATTAATTTATAAGTAGAGCTTAATGATTTGAATTTAGTATAATTGACTGTAGTGATAAAATGAATTGTGAAATTGCAATTGAGAATGTTATAATGAGATTTTGTTAAAATATTCTAAAATGAATTAATACTGCTCGAGTAGAATTTTAATGTGTGTTATATATTAATCTAGAGTACAATATAATATGATTCATATTTATAATAAAAGTGATTTAATGCAAAGTAATAGTAGTGATTGTACGGCTTAATTAAATCTTAATTATTTCACGAAACCAGAATTTTCTGGCATGCACTCTTCTGAGTGATTTAACTCTGCTACGGTATGGTAATAAGTATAGGTTAAGAGTAACTTATCTAAAATTACGAGACTTAGTTGTGAAACTAATCTCTGTCTGATTAAGGACTGATTTGGATATAGCGAAATTTAATCTAACATATATACTTATTGCCATGCTAAGATATGGGGGCTTTACTCCCTTAAGAGCTCTCCCCATAACGTGATCTCCGTGAACATTCATTCATAAATGAATGGGATTGCTTGTTTGTCCTATATAAGATATATTACAAATGTTACACGAAAGTCGATAAATACAATTAAAAATTTTACAGAAAGGCAAATGGCTATTTTGGTTTGTGATTTGAGTATTGGAAGCAGAAGGGTATGTTTTGCAATCTTTATTCTTACATTTATTGAAATTATAAATTTTAGCAGGGTAATTATTATATTCAAAATTTTCCATGGTGCAATGTTGGTAAATTGATATTGGTCTAGACGATTTCCAACATAAATCGAAAATACCGGGCAATATCTATCAAATTATATAATAATAAGTATAAATATATTTGTTAGTCATTAAATCATATAAGTTGTGTAATTCATAATAGTATAAGAATAATTATTAGTATAACAATATAACATAGAGAACATAATATAAAATAATTTTAAAATAATTGCTTATAGATAAATAAGTATAAACAACTAAGTCCATGTAAAACCTAATCCTAATGTGAATAAGGAGGAAATTACAAAATATAAAGAAAAGATTTAACTATATAGTTATTATCAATTCTGAACTTGATTAAATAAAACACTTTGTATAAAAATACATATAGTGTAAAAATTGGATTCACTTAAAATCCATTCCAAATAAGTATTAAAATACAATAAGAAGATTGTACTGAAAAGTACAGTATAAAAGAGCTTTAATAATTCATCAATACAATATACTAAACAGAAATATTTAATCACCCAATCAAAAAATCAAAATCAACAAAAAGTAAGAAGGAATAACGATAGATGGCAGCAGTAAACTCATTACTATTAAGAGTAGTATGAGGTAGGATTCAAAAGCTCCCGGACTGAGTCTATAATTTAAAAAATATTATCAATTAAAATGCTGAAACACAAGATTTTTTTTTTTTTTTTTTAATTTTGTGGATTTCATTTACATTTGCATTTTTTAAATAAATGACTAATATTTTCTTTGAAAATTTTTTAGTTTTTCATTTGTAAAAAATAACTTTTGTATTTTGTTGTTATGTGTATAAAAATGTTACTTAAAAATATAGTGTTCAATAAAGTCATTTAATGACCTTTTTTCACAACCGTTAAATATAGATATATCTATGTTATATATACCTCCAATTACAAAAATGTTTCAAATGAGGTAATAATTTATCATATAACAATTTTAAATCGAAAAATACATTTAAAAAAATATATATGAAATCTAATTTTTTATATGGTCCCTCGGTCTCTAAAGTTGCAGTTTTTCATACATTAACATGCAAAATTCAAAAAGTTCAATTCTTTTACAAGCAAAATTGACCAATATATATTAGTTCAAAGTTTCAGCATGTTCTGCCATAGAATTTAGGGATTGTACACACATTTAATTGCAAGTCATGTCAATTTGTCAGCAAATACCCCATATTATGTATACTTATAGTCCTCCATCTAAATACATTAATAGGTGCTAAAGGACTTTCTAGGATACCCTGATAAAAATCCTAAAGATATGTCATTAAATAAAATGTAAAACAAATATCCTGAAATGCTGCATTTTAGTTTGATATAGCCCCCTCAACTCTAGTCTAAAATGAGACATTGCAGAAAGATTGTTTGAATTCCATTCACACATGAGCATAATAGATGTGTACGTCCTGATGTGAGAATGATTTTAATTCAAAACAGACAATTTGGAAATTTGAGTATAATGTTATCTGTATCTGTATTATTTAAGTTACAGGCACTCATTTAGGACCCAAGCAACACAAAGTGACTTCTGAATAAGTTATATTATCAATAAGTATAAAATTTATTGATAATAAAACTTAGAGCGTTATAACATGTGGTAATGCCATGAGGCATGACCTTGTATGTGAGGCATAACCTTGAACATGAGGCATAATGCCATGAGGCATTTTTAGTATAATATATTTTATTTCATGCATTTTTAAAAATTATATGTATATAGGGGATGAGTCGTAAGTATTTGGTAATATAGCAAGTAACTAAAATTATTACAATATATATATATATATATATATATATATATATATATATATATATATATATATATATATATATATATATATACATATATGCACCCTTTCTTGTTACTTTTTGCAAATCATGATCCATTAACTAATGAAAGTTGAATTCAATGTGTGTTATTCTACGACCCCCAATTTGATGTTGTATTCACAGATATTGCTCTGAACGTTATGCACTATATATGCACTCCTATTAAATTTTATTTCTATCATTTTAATTATATATATATATATATATATATATGTGAATTTAAAAGAAAAACTTATTTGTCAAAAGCAAGTGAACATAAATATATTACCTTTTTTAAACAATGGGTCAGACTTATTTTTATTTTGCATCGTTGACACAGCCAAGCACCTAGCATAGAGGAAAGAGCATATGCCTTTCTCATAAGCACTCCCATGTGTTAACATTGAAATGAAAACCTCATCCAATAAATGAAGAGCTTCTTTTGGCAAGCCAAGCTTCAGCTGGAAACATCATAACACTGAATTAGAATTAAAAAATTGTATCAGATTGATCATATTACATACATAATGCACATAAATGAAATAAATAAACATTTATCTGTAGTAAACAGGCCATTGTAAAAAAGAAGAATATAATGCAAGGTAAATGTTTATTTTCTAAGCATAAATGCTCTAAGTTGTCATGAAGTCTTGACTGGCTTTTGAATTCATAGGTGATGGGTTTAAATCCAGGGTATGTGCAGAGAACCCTGAACAACCATGGGCATTTTTTGTACTTTAGAATCCATGTTTTTACGCTATGAAGGCCCCTGTACACAATACAAGAAGTTGAATCAATAAATTGACTCTTCAAGTTCTGCCCATACAACTTTCAATTTACACTAGGCAATTTATTAAATGAACTGTTTTCTGTACTCCCAAGAAGTTGGTGTGTTTACAAGGTTCAACTTATTGAATATGCGACTTTCTTGTTATTCGTTCGCAGTTTGCTTGTGCTCAGACTATCTTCTTCTTGTTTCAATATTTTAGATTACTTCTTTATTACTTGTAAATGCATTTCTTCTTCATTTATATAAATATGCTGTTTCTGTTTTTTTCTTTATGTGTTAAGTGTTATAAGTTTCATTTATAAATATATTTTTTTGAACATTTACGATGCCGCGTATCAGTATCAGTAAAAAGTTTCGGCTATTAGTAGCTTTGGAAATTGTTTTGAAAAATAATAAGGAAAATCATATCATGAATATAAGTGTCTGTTAAATAAAATTTAATAAACATGGCATACATTTTTATGAAAATGTTTCTCATTTTAAATTCATTCACAATAAAATACAAGTGCTGTTGGTGCCATCTATGTATGAGTATTGTAAACAAATCAAATTCATTTACGCTAAATAGTTTAAATTTTTGATAATAAATACTTAATTACCTTACGATACTAATTGGATGTTAAATTTCAATGAAAAATATTTGAAAAATTTAATCTTGATATCTATAGAATTTTACGTATACTCCCTATATGCAGAATGTCGGAGAGAAAGAAAGAAAAAATAGTCTTTAAAGAAAAATTTAAATGAAATATACTATATTAATATTATTAAAATTAAAAATGCATAAGTTGTAAATAAAAAATACTTAAATAAAGTTATCAAAAATGCAACTCATGTACAAACAAAGTAAAAGTCGGTGGAGAAATATAAAAAAGATTTGTGAAGTCATATGCAATGAGCATTCTAATTGACCAGTTACAATCAAGAAATTGTATGATCTTTGTAATTGCAAAGGTTAGTTAAAAAAGTTGTACACAAGAAATTGTACAGTCAACTGCCATTTTACATGATGCAAGTTCGCACATAAGTTGGCAATTCAATTTATTGATACAACTTCTTTCATCGTGTACAGAGGTCTTACGACTCAGTAAATTTAGCTCTTGTATGCATATAATGACCCAAAACAACTTCCATGAACTAAATCCATGAACTTAAAAATTACTACATCCAATTAAGTTTAAATACGCAATAAGACAACATTTTTATTTCAATTTTTATCTATTTTAATATTATTATAAAAATATTTTAAAGCAACACCTGTTATTTAATAACTGCTTCTTTAAGAAACTTTTACAGCAATTCAATAAAATAATAATATAGGATCAAATCTATTTCATTTATCAAATAAGATGATGAGAATGCATAACATTTTGAGTATATAAATTATATAAATTTATTATGTATAAGTTTACTTGGTGTTTAGGTAATATTTATGATTTTTGATCTTCATATATTTTTGTGATTTTTTCTAAATATTTTTTTGAATATAATAACCAGTTTTCTGCTCGATAAAACTTAACTTAAAGTTTCGTGCGAACTTGATGGATCAGCTTCAGTTTACATATGCTCAAAAGTAAGGTATCGAAATATAAATTAGGAAAAACTGGAAAATTTAACTGTCTCATGTTAAAATGTTGAGGTAGGGAGTTAATATTCCAAGACTTTTCTTTCAATAGTTCCATTGAATAGTTTTGTATATGTAGTTTAATTTTATATGCCAAATCATATCAACCGAATCAGTGATGTTCTGAAATGAACTGTTGTTGATTTTATCAATTGAAACAATAATAATTTCTACAAGTTAACAGACATTTAATTTACTACACATTTATTTAATTGTGGTTCATAAGGGTATACGAAATAAAATACTTTGTACAGAATGTGACTTTGAAAAATAATAATACTATAAGAAAAGCCCTTATCTTTGACAGCTGGTAAAGCTTTGTAACAAATTTGGCACAATATCATTAATTTGGTAACTTTTGGGAAATGTCACAAGTTAATGATGATTCAATGTCTCTTAAAATTAAATTTAATTTTTTTGATAATTCTTGTTGCTTTGTGATAATTATTAATTTAATATTCTTGATTTAAAATATAAACAAGTTTCATTGTTTGTGCAACAGGTATGTATAGTTAAGGGGCTGTTATAGTAATTAATATTATTGATCAGGAGAGGTGCATGGTCTGTGTGTATCTAGAAGCACAAGTTTGGAAGGACAATAGATCTGAGGAAACCCTAAACATTTTATTCACCTATCATATGATGGGATTAACATTTAGTAAATAAATCAATATATACATTTATATTCAAATTTACATATATAATATTGAAAGTCTGATTATCTGTTACATATACAAATCACCAGTTTTTGTACATATTATTGTAGGTAACTCTGCTTATATTTCGAGTTTCTAGTCTCAAGGATTGTCAAAATATTAATAAAAGAACACAAAATTAAACTCAGAGATAAGATTCTGCAGGCAATTTTTTTCCAAAACTTTATTTGAAGAAAATTACATGATATGTTGCTTAGCAACAGAATTAAATTATTTTTATTGTGCAAAATAATCAAATATATTTCTACAGCACACTATTTTTTCTTTCATTATATCCAATTAAAACAATTTATAAATGCATGATATATTTTATAGTGTTATCAGTTAGGACTATTGGATATAATGTTATGATAATTATTGATATTTTCAATTTTTTTATGCCATCTGTTCCGATTGTGTTTAAATGATTGTTAGAACAAGGAAAAAAATGCTGCAGGAATAACTTCTGCTACAATTTCAGTATCTTCATTTTAGCATATATTGACCATGCTACATTTTTTTCGTAAATTAGTTACATATGGGACCAGGATATTTTATTTTTTAAATTTGCCTGTGTAGATAATTCTGTATAGTGAGAACAGAGATTATGCCTTTTATAGAAGAATTAAATTATACTTTTTATAGAATTAAATATAATATTTTAACATAATTTTATTTGAAAAGTAATATGAATACTTTTAGAATTTGCACATATTTTTAATCCTGAGCAAAACTATGTTGTACATTTGCTAATAAAATGGTAAAACACAGGCTATCATTTCAAAAATGCTTGGGTTTCTTTCTTCAGTGTGAACAAGCCAAGAGTTGGATGCCAATAGATTGATTTGACTTTCAGCTCTTGGCTTAAATACTCTGAAAAAGGAAACCCAAGCATTTATAAAATAATTATCTGATTTTTATCATTTAATTTGTACAGCAATTTATGCTGTGATTTTTTTATTTATTTAAAGTACTTTATACCAACTGCAACAGAAAAAAAATATTATATTAACAAAACTATGAATTAAAAATCGGCAAGACCAATTTAAGTTAGTTACAAAATCAAAGCTAAATTTCTGATTAGTATTTACAATAAATCACTCCAACTGCCACAAAAATAGCTGAAAAATAAATTCTTCAATGAATCCGCCATTTTGTGTCAAACAAGGTTCTATTAATCTTCACAGAAAATAATATATTTTTGTAATTTTATAGAATATGAGGCATTTTCCACAAGTAATTACCATTCACCTAAATTTAAACTAGATTAGGACAAAGAAATGCACTAATAAGGACCACCATTAAACTTGAGTAGTTTGCAAAGTAGACTTAGCTCTTTATCTTAGCTCTTACTATGGTGAAGTATCTACTTGTGTATTTGGGAGTTTTAGAAAAAATAAATCTGATTTTGTTTATGAAATCGCATGTTACATAAGAATCTCAGACAAATGTGATTGATAATTTTTTAGTGGATTTTTAGCATATTGTAACCATAATATAAGATCTTTTTAAATTTTCATGGTACAGCATTTGTATATAATTAATATACAAAATTGTTTACTACAGTGTTTTTCAACTAAGTTTATTACCTTCAAATTTTATTTCTCACCAATTTTCAGTGCACTTTTTAGAATTGTTTAATTTTGTCAATTATGTTTATACTTACAAAACTGATATTTTTTTAATGTCACTTGCTAATAATATTCTTATATATTTCTACTTCCTATTTAATATAATAGCTGTAAAAGTTTATTTCATTTAGAAAGAAGAAAACATTTAAAATATTATATTTGTATATATTCATCCTACAACATATTTTAAAATCTTGTGCATTTCATGCACTCTGCATTTTTATGTTAAATTATTTCATTTTACTCACCAAGAAAATGAAACTTATTGAAAAAGTGAATTCCATTATGAATCTCTGTAAAACCCAAACCATTTCTAATTTAAAATGCCAATCGCTCAGCCTCTCTAGACCAAAATCTCATGCTATGCTACTGTATACTAGCCACTTAAACCTGCACTTGGCCTTGCCACTTGACTATACCATGTATTTAATATAAATAAAAAATATATATTAATGTGAATTCAATATAAGTAAGAAAATACAGTGTGAATTCACTGTTGATTGCAGAAAAATGCAATTTTCAAGTAAGATAACCAAAAGTAAAAATTTAAAACAATTTTAAGTCCAGAAAGAAATTATAAGTATATTAAGACAGTAATGTGCAATCTAAAATGACAGCAATATGCAATCTAAAATAACAGCAATGTACTTCAGTGTATATCAGTGAAAATACTTCAGTGTGTTCAGTGAAAATACTTCAGTGTGAATTCAATGTTAATTGCAGAAAAATGCAATTTTCAAGTAAGACAATCAAAAGTAAAAATTTAAAACACTTTTGAGTTCAGAAAGAAATTATAAATATATCAAGCCAGCAATGTGCAATCTGAAATGACAGCAATGTGCAATCTGACATCCTACTTACATGGCTAGTGTGATGAATTCATAACTAGTGTTCACATTAAATCATTACAAATGTAATAATTATACTTAAAAGGCTTTGAAACAGATACTTAAATGAACTTTTGCAGCAATTCCAGGTTAACATGAACTTTTTAATATGTTCCAACTTTTTACATAGTTTCATAAGGAAAAAAAATGTTTAAGACATGATATAAATACCTGTATAGTGGCCACTTGAAGTGTAGTCAGTGTTTCAAGATGTAGCAGATGATGTGCTTTGCACTTTGCTAGACAAGTCATCAAAGATGGTAGAGCAACCACATAATTAGGAGTCTCACATAGGAGTTCAGCTCGCATGAGAAGAGCTCTAACAGAAATGAAACATTTCATAAATATAAATGGATCAATATGTTTTAATAACACAGTTGAAGTTATCAAGATAAAAGTTTATCAAGATACAACTTTTATACTGTTGATTGCAGAAAAATGCAATTTTCAAGTAAGATAACCAAAAGTAAAAATTAAAACACTTTTAAGTCCAGAAAGTTTTTTTTTTAGATAGAAGTTATCAAGATACAACTTTTGCAGAATAACAGAATGATGTTAAAAAAAAAAAAAAAGAAAGAAAGAAAGAAAGAAATTGCTAATTTGGCCATTCTGACATTCTATTAACTACTTTGGATTGATTTTATGGCTTTTGTCGCTCTTCAGAAAAAGGGTAAAAATTGAGGTAAAAATAATATCGTGTCACTGGCTAGAACTCTAGTAAGAAATAGGTAAAATTTTCATAAAAAGTAGATTCTTTACTTTATAGAATTTTGTGTGCCTAGGTTATGGCATCACTTATCATATTCTGAAGAGTGGTAAAATTCCACAAGACCATCTCCATTCCTGTCCAGAGTGGAGATGGGATAACAAGTGAGCACATTGTTAAGAATTTGATACTATCAAAAAGGAGTCCTTCTTAGTGCTTACATGGCACGTTCTTTTTCAATTGCAAAAGGGAGTTGCATGAAAAGTATCTGGAATAAAATATATTATTAATTAAATGAAAAACGTTTTGTGTAAATGTACATAATATTCACATTGTGTCTAAGTGATTTCATATATTATTGGAATTTAATTTAACTGGATTTTGATGGATTTATTGTAAAAATTTGAGTCTCAAATTTTGTCAATTCTTATGTGATTTTTTTAATAAGGGTAGGATAGCCCAGTGGTTAAGGTATTGCATTTGGAGGACCTAAGTTCGATTTCTTAAGCTGCCCAAACTATTCCTGTGTCTACATGGAATAAAGGCACATTAAATCTGTGGGTCCAAAGTCCTTCTGAGATGTTGGTGGAAGGAAAAAGAGGGTACAATTTCTGGGGATGCCACCCCCACTGGGTTCCAGTCTAAATTGGGCAACTAAAGGGTGAAATGTGATCTACCTGAGGCACATCTGGGCAACATTGTATGTGATGGCAAAATGGTTTATGCTTCGGCTACTATAAGCAAATGTTATAATTCAAAGTGCCTGGCCAATGGAAACAAATGCGTTTTAATTTATGTTATCCTTGATATTGGTGAAATAAATATGAAATTTAAGTTACAAAACATCAAACAAATATAAATTTAAATTCATGCAAATATGAAATTTAAGTTTTACGCATCCTTGCATGATCCAGCTGCTCATATCCTAGGGTGAGTCGGGTGGCTTGGGTCTTCCACATCCTTATATGAATGTTCAAATTTTACCCATTTTGATATCTCTGTTTACTTTCCTACACTATTGTATTGAGAAAGTATTGTATAAAAAAATCTTTGAATTAAAGAATTTGACAGATAAGCACATTTTAGAACCACTGAACTAATTTCAAAAACTTTTTGAAAGATATTCACCTGCATCTGTGTATATGTCTGCTAGGTGTGAACATGATAATTCAAGAACGAATGCCCTTATCACTATAAAATTTCATATGTAGATACATTGTGCAAAAGCTAGAACTACATATAAATTTTAGTCATGATTAAATGCCAAATGATTTTAATTTTTAGATTTTCATAGTATTATTTACTATGAAATACAATGATTAATTCCTGGAACAATAATGTTAGTATGTACTATATGGAGGGATTGATGAATTGAACTATATGGATGTCAATGGTATCAAAATTTTTTTGATTTTTTTTTACACAGATGAGCTAAATGCATTCATAGGTGTCACCAAACTGTCACCAACGTCATAGGAGAAAAGTTTGAAGAATTTATACAAACTATTTTAAAAGAATAATTTAGGTGCTAAATCTGAAAAATATAACATATTTTTTTTTTTTTACTCTGATAAGAATTGTGATACAAGTAGAACTAAACACTATAGAATTTGAAGATATGAGAAAATCAAGTTGAGACTTATACTTCTGATATTTTCAATACATTTCCTCTAACTTTTAAGAAAAAAAAAAAACAATGTGTCTGTATCAATTCTCCATAGTGACCTAAAATCAATAAATAAAACTTTTCTCAAAGAGAAAATACGAATATGTGTATATCTAAATGTGTATTCCAATCACATACCCAGAGATACACTACTCACCATTTTACAAGTTTATGCATATTTTAATAACTGGTGTATAACAGCCAGTTATTAAAGTGTGCACCCTACCCACTCAACAAATTACAAGATAAAATAAGAAGTGAATACTCAATTAATTATCAATATTTGCTTAGAATGAAAATACTTTCATAGTACACACCTAACATAGAAATGCGGCGAAACATCTTTGGTCTCACATTCATCAAGTAGCTTTTTCAGTATATCATCTGCTTCAGAGAGGTTACCTTGATATAAAAGGAGCTGGGCTTTCCTACAAATAAAAATAAAAGTTTAAATACAAAAACACATAAAATATTTCTACTACAGTTTGCCTTTATTATAATACTAGTTTTTAAGCCTATGAAAGACAGAAAAACTAATAACAGACTCAATTGGACTCAATAACTCAATTGAAAATTGACTTAGTTAGGTTCTGCCCAGTGGTCAAATTTCAGCCTTTTAAAAGCTAAACCCACCCATTTAGTTCACTCCTAAAAAAATATTTAAAATTCAGTTTCATTAGGTTTAGTCCACTGGTCAAGCTTAAACCACTGGAAGACTACTTGAGTGTCTGGAAGGACAGTATTAAAAAAAAAAGAAAAAATTCCTCTGCCTCAGAGAGGCAGGGGTACATTAGGTTTTGTCTGATAGTCAATACTATAAATATGCAAATATTCAGCCTTCTATGTTACCAAAAGAGATTCTAATTCTTCCACCCCCCAGGGGGGAATAAAAAATCCAGATACTTTAAGTTCTGTCTGATGGTTGATACTATAGGTTAGATTTTTAACTGTAGTTAATACTGCAAGTGTGAAAAGATTCAGCTTTCTATGAAATCTGGGGGCTTCAAGAAGGTCTGGAAAGATAAAAACTCATTAAATATGCTAGACAATATATATATGAGAATTCACTTAAAAATGGTAGCTATAATGCTTTGTTCATACATTTTCAATAGAATGACCTAGGGAAGGGCAGGATGCAACAGACTATATTTGTGGTCTAACTTTTAACTATTCATTAGATTTGTGCATAAAAATATATGTACACATTATCCATACTATTTATCTTATGGTATATGCATTTTAAATGCATAAACTGCATTATTCTTTATTATACAATTTCTTCATCAGAAAGTGGGCCCAGACCACATCATGTGGCATGATTTTTTTGATTCTTTTTTTTGTGTGTGTTAAAAAATGTTAAAAAAGAGGCTCAATTACTTCAATGAATAATATAATTTCATTTAATAATTCAATATAAAAATAATTAACCACTTTACTTACCTATTCAAGTGAAAAAATTGCAAAATAAGAGCATATTTTTTTTTATTACATTTTTAGATGCAGAAAATTGCAAAATATTCAATTTTATTAATAATGCTGTAAAAAATACATAATGTTAGATTATAACTTCAATATTCAGAGTTACATTAATAGAAAACTGAAAGACTACAATGAAAATTGTCATAAACAACTCAAATGATCTTATCCCATAATTTTCTATTGTGAAATTTACATTTGGGTGGCATGTAATTAGATTCATTCTATTGTGAGCTGTTTCATCTGCAACATAAATATATTTTGTGTATGCTTATATTAAAAATTATATTTAGAAAGTTTGTATTCCACTATATGAGATAGAATTGAACTGATAAGAAGTGCTCCATTCTTACAATTTATTAAATCTTTAATTAATATTTTAATAAAATTGAAGAATGGAGCGGATTTAAAATACACATATAAAACTAGTTTTTCAAATTATCCAATATTTAATAAACACTACAAGTAAAAACAAGAAAGATCAATCATGAATAAAGCATTGATTATGAAACACTTTCCAACTGAAATGCAATTTTATTTAAACATCTCTGTAACACGATATATTCAGTGCTGATATATTTTATATGATCACAGTACTACAATAATTTATTATATTTGAAAACTTAAAACTTCATTAAAAAAAATGAACTTTATTCAAATGACGTCATTGAAATATAAATCATCTGGCTCTCTATGTAAAAGCAATGAATATTTCATTTATATCACTTTTATTCCAGACTTCAGAGCTAAATAATTCTGCATGAAAAACATTCAGCAATTCTTGTACAACTCATCTTACAATCACTTGTTTACATTCCGCATCCATTAAAATTAGGCTTGTTGTAGAAATAATCAAAGTTTTGATGATCATTTAAACTAAAAAATATTGTAATTGCGTTGGCACAGAATATAGATGCACAGAAAATCGGCAAATATAAAACGGTTTTAGGACGGATGCAACACTAAATAAATGTAAAAGAATTTTAAAAATTGGAAAAAAAAAAGATGGATGTCATATTTTATTTTGAAGTGGGTCACGTGATCTCTTCATATGATATAGGTGTTTTTATTATTATTATTTTTATTTAAAAAACTACAGAACATATTTTGCTGAAATTCTTTTTTTTATATATTTTGTGGGATAATTTGAATATTTCCTAAAATTTTCGAAGCAATTTGTGAATTTTAACTTCACTTAAAAAATGTTTGGAAAATTAGGTTTTATAGGGTTCAATGTATTTCACTTTTTCAACCCGGGTTCAATTCAAAACTAATTGCATGATATTATTAATTTACATTCCCATATGTGCCACAGACCGTCTCAACAACATATTAAAATTTCATTTTGCTAAAGTCATTTTTATGGCAGTTATCGTGCGAACGGACAGACAGACAGAAGGAACAAAGTCATACAAACTTTTCAACTGTGTTGGAAAGTGTTAAAAAAGGAAATAAACCCCAAACAAAAATTACCTTAAATAAGCTTCATCTTTATCAAATATGGATATTCCTTTTTGGGTCTGTTGAGCTTTTAACCACTTGCCATTATACACAGACTTTTCAAACTTTATTATCAAGTCAGCCATTTGCCAGATATGACTGTGCTCAGAATGAGGTGGGAAAAGTTCTCTTGCTAAACCTAAAACTTGGTAAGACTTTATGTAGAAGCCCTAAAAAGAGTTTACATCCTTCATTAAAATAACTTAAAACTTATGTACATAAAAAACATAACATAAATTTTCATTCATATTTCATAGCATAGAACTAATACCTTGTGCAGAATTTCTGAGATGAAGAAATATTGGTAGGCGAAAGAACCTTATAGGATAATGACTTTTCCAGTTTTGTGCATTACTTTTTTTTAATCTAATGTTCTAAATACTTTGTCAGTTACTTTTGCCATTGGGGGGAAAAAGATAAATAATATCAGTTACATGCATTAGAACTATTATTTAGATGAAGTTTAAGATATGGAAAGAATAAGATTTACTAGTACTAACAAAGGGAAGAGTACATCTGTCAACAATTACTGTTATGTATGGACTTTTCAAATAGATACATTCTTGCCTTTAATGGTACTGGTATGACTCCGAAACCATTCGATACTTTTAATCGACTTTATATGATATTACTAACGAAGTATTTAGTTTTGTAGATTCATTAAAAGTTTAAGCTCCTTTTTATATTTAAGGTTCGACTGTATCTATATAAATGGTTGAAACAGATATGAGAAGTTGATTCTTATACTTTTAATTTCTGAAGGAACAAAATGTTTCTCTAAGAAAGAAAATATTCTTCTTTGAAAATTTGTTTATGGGCAGTAAGCAAAAGAGAACCCATTCCACTCAAAAGTATACAGAATCAACGATTCGTTGCTGTGGCAGCAATCCTGGCACATATCCCCAGTACGACTAATAGCAGCCAGAGTCACTATCAGGACCAAGGCCACTGCCACCTAGCCAGAATTCCAACACCCAGCAAATCATTGAGGAGGTTTATGGGGAGTAAAATAATTATTTTTATTCTGACACATTTTTCTAATATGGAATAATACACATAATTCTTTATAAACATGTTCCAGCACACTGCTTAGCATTTATATACTATTCTAAAAACAAATAGAACAGTTTAATGATATGCTGTAATGGTAATTAAATTACCTGTTTTTGTCTGTCTGTAACAATTGCTTATAACTCTAAAATGGCTCAACTGATTTAGATACATTTTTTCACTAGTTTGTTATATTTTTTAATAAGAGCAAGTAAAACTATTTCAGATTTTGTAATGCATTAATTGTATTTTAATACTATCCTTGGTTAGGCTTGTATGCCAGGTATTTATGCTTTTCATCTATGACTGAACTTTTGTACAAATTTTAAAATGAAAATGGATTTGCTAAACTGTCCAGAAAATTATAACAGTAATTACAAAAATTAATATGATGAATAAATATTACATAAATTAATATTAAAGGAGTCATCATTTACCAAAGAGTTTTAAATACAGAGAATAAAACTAATACTAAAACAAATTCTCTGTACTTAAGTAGTATACTGACTTTTATAACCAAAACAGATGCTTACTTGTCAAATACTGATGCATAGCATTTTCAGAATGGGATGCAATCATTTTTGTATAGTCCTTATCACAATTTTTCAGGCATATAATATAATGCAAATTTAAATTATTGATTAGTAACCAAAAGTTTTTTTCAAAATTAAATTAGTAAAAGCTTTTAAAACTTTAATAAAAAGTAAATAAAATAGCCTTTGAAATTTAAATTATTAAAAGGTAAAAAAAAAGGGAAAGAAATTTCATTTTTATCTTAATCTGTTTAAATCACTAGTTTGATCATTTTGTGTTTTGTTGCCATTATTTTCTGTCATCACTTCATGGCCAACTGGTAGTTTGGACAAGGTAAAAAAGCACACTTAAATGACAGCCATTTTTAAAACAAGCCAATGCCTAAGAAGATCAGTATAATACTCAAAACACCCAATTCTCATGCTGTTACACTGTTTTGACATTTAGCTAAACGTTTAGTATATTATTCAAAGCACAGACAATTGAGTCAGTAAATATACATTTAAAAAGTAATCTTATATGATAAATCTATCTCAATGAATAAATATGCCACAATATAAGCAGTTAGAATATAGACAGTTATTTGTTTCTAACATCACTTTAACTCTTTAAAATAATTTTAAAGATATATGAAAGGAAAAAAGAAATTTTTCAATTGCACTTCAATATATTTAAACATGTAATTTATAAATTAAACATCACTTTTCCAAAATATAAAAATCATACATCATAAGACTTACATTTAAAGCAAAGTACATAGCTAAATTTCTGAGAGATAAGCATGTGCCTTCGCCAATATGATAAATACCACCACGCACAGGATCTGAGGTATTCAAATAGAGTAACATTTGACTGGACAAATTCATCATCATACTATAAAAAGAAAGGGAACCTTTAATATTATTTCAAAGTAAGTCAATTTTAAAAACGTTATATGCATTAAATCTTACATAGTAAAAGATGTTTGAGTGTTGTCTGTAGACGAAAAATCTAAACTTTGGACAGCTGCAACATTCATTACTAGGTTAGCTGAACTCCCGGTATGACAAATCTTGGTGCGATTCACACAAATCGGTTCCTCAATATTATCACAAAGTTTCCATCTTAATATCATCAGAAAGATCGAATAATGTTCTTTCTAATGATCTTTGAACCAAATCTGTGGAACAATTCCTCCATATTTATTTATTTATTTTTAAACACATTGAAATATGAATTTTTTATTTTCTTATTTTACCGCATCCTAAAAAAGATTAGCACAATTCTGGGCAAAAATATAGGTGCATATCTTCGCATTCTAAGAATTTTTCTTCTTTGAATTAGTCTATTTTTTGATTTTCTGTTCATTATGTAATAAAAGCACGAAAATTGAAATTTTTGGATATTGTTATTTCTCTAGTTTGCTAAACATTGCTATGGGAAGAAGTGGAAGTTTGTGTGAATGCGTGACAAATAGTTGTGAGTGACTTCACATGCATTGAAACTAAAGGATTTAGATTGAAACTAAAAGAGGAAATGGTTTCGATTTAAAACAGACAATGTGGAAAATAAGTGATGCTATCTGTATCTGTATTATTTAAGTAATGGGTGCTTATTTTGGACCTAGGCAATGCCGGGTAATTCATTCTAGCTTTGCAATAAAATCTTTCAAAAAGAAAGAAAAAGTATAAGCATACAAAAATGCATATTATACTGAAAAGGGAAAACCTTTCTCAAACGATTTTAACAACTGTTTCTCAATGGCAATATGCATTTAAATATTTTAGCTGTTTTATTTTGAAAAATAAACAAATGAAAAAATTAGAAACTAATTAAATAGTTTAAATTTGTTATGGGGAAATTGTATTTAAAGCATCTGTGTAAGAGTGTTAGGTTCTTTATAAAATTCAAAAATTTCAAAGATAATAAAAAAACCCAATAAAAACAACTAAATATATTCTGAATAATACTGCAAAATATCAATTAGAAAAACAAAATAAAATTTTATATTTACCTGTGACCATAATAAGACCATAGACCCGCCCTTAATGTATAAGCTGGACCTAAAATGTCGGTCATCGAATGTTGGCAGTTTTGAACATCACTCTTGGTAAGCAAATCAAAAATGCTGAAACAAAAAGATCATTTTAAAATATAAATTAATTTTAATATAAATATAGATTCCCTGACTTTTGAAACCTTTTCAAATTTTCTGATAATTCCTCATTTTTCCTGCAGGTGAGGTGGGAATCCTGACATATATACAGTTCCCATAGACTTTTAGAGCATTGAACTTCATATGCAAAGAATGCAGTTTTGTTTTGCTAATTACAACTTCCATGTGATGTTATAATGTAATTACATTTTAATTTTAAAATTCATAATATTTTAAAAAAGAGATATTCCTTATCATATTAGATAAAAACCCTTTAAAAACAAATGTGGAAAATAATGATCTTTCAAATTAAAAATATGTTCATATTTTTATATTCATATTATTTTATATGCTGCAGTGTACATAATCCCAATATAGATGAAAGATTAAAAATGGCTCAATTAAGTGGTACAGTGTGGCCCCATTATAACATGGTTGTTGAGATCCATAAAATATTACTACAAAAATAGTGGGCCATGCTAAATCAGGGCTCAAGAAAATTATGCTCAAACTGATTTATTGTTGACCTAACATAGACTTTTTGACATGCTTACTTTAAACCATTTGACCTGTTTTAAAATTGAAAGGATTTCTGAGTGAGCTTGAATGAACCACTTGTACAGGGAGTCGTCAAGGAAAAAATAACAGAAAACATGAAATTAACTCACCCAAAAAAACTTTTCAATTCCCTGGAAAGTGCAAAGCAAAATGTGTCAAATGATTTGTTGCATACTATATATAAATGCGCTAAATTGGTGCACATTAAAGTGGGTTTCACTGTATATTAAAGAACATTATTAAAAAAGTACAAGAACATATACAAATTCAGAAGTATCATTGTACGTATAATTTTCTTTTAATCACATATCTACTTCCTCCCTTTTTTTCTACAATCAGAATACACATTAACCATATCTTTGAAAAAGTAGGAAAAGCTAATGAGGTTATTGAATAGTAAAACCTTATTCTTACATAATCTAACAAGCATGGATAAATTCTTTGAAGCAGCAAGATAAAAAATCCCCATTGCACAGGCAAGTAGGATTCATTATATCCTATACGAGGGCTTATCAAAGAATTAATAAAAATATATTATTTTGGTCCATTTTGTCTTTTTAATTTCAGGTTTGTTAGTCTGTTTAGAACTGAAGAAGGAGATCCAACATATCCCATAAACAGCTATACGGTGCATTTTTTATTAATTTGTGCTTATGTTGTTTAAGCTTTTTCTTAAAAATATACTTAATTCAATAAAAGAGATACTTATAGTATTAAAGAATGAATCACAAATTTTGTATTGGTATACAATGTCTTCTTAAAGTGTGAATATTTCAGTATGAAGAAAAAAATTATGAAAATCGAGTTACTATCATGCAATATTTATATCAAATATTAAATCCTTTCACAATACTTGAAGTTTACAATTTCATTAATTCATCTGTCGAGCCATAATAGTAATGCCTCAAGACTTTACCAATGGTTTATCTTTCAGCCTATATTGCATGGTAAAGTTATATAAATTCTGTGACACATATGAACTATGAAGGCTGTACAGATTTTTTATACACAGTCAGTACCAATATTATACAATTTTAAGAATTTTACCTTGAAGGTGATGCTGAAGTAAAAGACTTTAATTTTGTTAAAGCTTGAATTCCAAGGGAAGATAAACACTAGAAATGAATAAAATAATTTTGATTTTTGCGAACATTTAATAAAAAAATATTTTTAAACATTTGATTACAACAGTACGTTAGCTAAGTATTAGATTCAAAATACATAACATGACTCTGCACATAAATAATAAATAAATAAATCACAACGTAAAATGCTTTGCAAAAAATGTATTAGCAGACCACTATAGAGTAGTGGTTTCTGTGGTTTAGCCATTTTACTTACATGGTATGATCAAGTTCTCATTTGACATTCAACTTTAAGTTTATTAGCTCTGAAAAAGGAAATCTACATATTCCCAAATGATTGTTTGCTTACTATACATATTATTTGTACAGCATTTTACGTTGTGATCTAGTTATTTACAGTTTTAAATGCTTGAAAAAAATCATTTTCACTAAAAAACACCACTTTTTTGACAATATTTATTATCAAAACTCATATTTAAGTAAATTAAATAAAAATGAAGAATTTGAATAAAGGTCTATAGCAGGGGTACCCAACTAGTTGATCATGGTGGGAATGGATTAGATTTTTCTCTCCATTCCAAGAACTTGAAACATTTACGAATTGATTTAAATAAGAAATAAAGTGAACTCAAAAATTGATATTAATTGTGTCTCAAGCATGAAATACAGGATAACTAATAATTTGTTAACAGGTGCAGTAAGATAATGCAAATTCTTGGAACTATAATCCAAAAGTTTTCGATCTCAATCTAAATATTCATTGTGCTGTTACTGTACGATTGTTGTTTCTATTTGAGTACCTGATAAATATCCAATCCTGATCAATTTGACACAAAATCTGATGAATCTGTTTTGGCTCTACATATTTGGTGAAATCTGTACTTTCTGATATGAATATTTTAAAACTGGACATCAGAAATTCTCATGTCTGATGAACAGTGATAAACATCTTGACCGTTTAATGATTATCTTTCTCATCAAATAATCCTGACTTTGGAAATATTGCCAAATCTGGGCACAGTCAACAATCTCATATCATTTTATCTTATGTTAGTACTTACAATGTTCTAATTTTGTTTCTTTATATGATTACATTATAAATTGTATAATTTTTGTTTTTGCTGAAATGTTTAATAAACATTATCAGATTCTTATTTCTCCCATATACATGTAGACCACAATAGTTATATATAAAAAAGACAGTAGATCATAAAGATAAGAAGGTTGGATGGCCCCAGTCTATAGTTAAAAAAGAAAATGTGATATCAAAGTACGTATTGAATGTTTTATGAGATGAATTCGTCTCATCTATGCTTCAAAATTTTTTCCACTTTGTGTTTAATAAAGGTCCTATTAACATAAACATAGATAGCCTAGCCTCATAAAATCTATAAAGAGTGTGTTTTAGGCTTTTACTTTATAAACTTCGAATATATGCTCAAGGGTCAGCATATTTAAATTTAAATATATTGAAATTTGTATTTTTTAGGTTATCTGATGCTTATTTTGCCACAGTCAAAAAAGTAAGATTAGCAAAATTTTTTGGACTGGCAACAGGTTGTATGTATATCTTCATGTTCTAACAATATAGTTTATTTTGATTTACAACATTATTATTATTATTATTGTGATTTGTTAAGCAAATGCATAAAAATTGAGATTTTTGATTTTGCTTGTAAAAGGCTTTTTCCCCATTGAACTTTTCTGTGCATACCTACCTTGAAACTCATGGTGAGAGTTAAATCAGACCATTTTCCCTGGAGAAAGTAGTCTGATATGTTTCTTTAATTTATTACTATTACTATTATTATTATTATTATTTTGCTTTCCATGCTTGTGGAGCAGAGAAATTTAAGTGGTTTGTAGAAGCAATTCTGTGAATGTATTATTTAAATAGTGGACGCTTATTTAGGACTTGAACAATGCTGCATAATTTGTTATAGTTTCAAAATAGATTTTCTTTCAATAAAAGTAAGTTTTGCAAACACCTAGTTTATCCAAATTTTAGATATTTTTAAAATTTAAATTCTTATTAATATCATAATATATATGACACTAATTAGAGCAAGATATAAATTAATAACAAAATAAAGAAAATCCATGATACATCATATATAGTAAAGTTGAATATCATAATTTATGAAATACTCATATATTGCCGAGTGAATATTGCAAAGGAAATACTGTGATTAAGTAAATTGATATTTTGGCACAATAAAATTTAATTCCAGTAAAATATTTTTGATGTGAATAATGCCTATGGTTAAGGTATCTAGTTGAAATAAGAGGGTTATAAAAAATATAAACACTTTGGACACATATCTTTGAACCTAATAGATAAAATTATAAGTAACTAAATAATTTATATTTATTTTCTCAGAAATAGGGTACCATATATAAATATATAAAAATCATGTTTTAAGCTATTTTTTTTTTTTAATTTATTTATTTTTTTTTTTTTTGAAAAATAATGTTATTATCTGAGCAAGATTTTGCTTAACTTTGTTTACTTTTACTCAAAACATCATCTAGACTATTGATATAGAATAGATATAAATAGTGACAAACATGTTCAGTAGGAAATTTTGCTTCTAGATCAATTTGTGTTCACAAATTTTGATCAATCTTCTGTCAAGTTCAAGATGATTGAAAATTCTTATTTTCTGACACATAGCGGTTATAACAAAGAACTTCAATAATCCAAATATGCTCATCCTATTAGTTGAAGAATTTAACAGATATATATATATATAAAAAAAACAACAGAAAATTTAAAGCTGTTAGAATTTATGCAGAAAATGTTCAACTTAAAATATGCATCAAATCCTATAAAATCTACTATGCATGGTCAAACTCGTATAGACTCTTGATATTTTTTTATAACTTAGATGAGATTAAGTTGTTTTATAATACATATTTTACTTTAGTTAACATAGTCCCATATTATCTGTTGTAAATAAAACAAATGAGACTGAAAACAAAGAATAAATTTATTAGATTTGTATTTTGCAAAGAGAGACAATAGACAGTTAATCAATGCATAATAATGGATTACATTAGTTTGGACCAGTGTGAGTTTTAATGATTTAATAATAGATTCTAAGGAGACAAAATGTTTTCTCTAATCATTATCAGGTTATTAGATTATCAGATTATTATGTATGCCAGATATGACATACATGCCATAGATTGCTCATTATGTTTTAGGTTTAGAGTGAGATTTAATCATGATATTGTATAAAAAAAAATACCAAATAAAATTATATTGCATTTATAGAAAACCCAAAATTAAATACTTACCCAAAGACCTAGTTCTGCTGACTTTGCAACAGATCTTTCAATTAAAACCTCTTTGTTGTCTGAGGTCAACCTGTATAACCATGCCTGTAATATGAAAAAAAAGTTATTCATGCATAGAGGTAAGATAGTAATGGCTAAAAAAAAAAAAAATTAAAAATGTGTTAAAAATAAAAAGTGATGCTTTCCTCACCACAATACACATTCATTAATTTATTTATTTAGTTGTTTTCAAGTTAAGCTAAACATTTTATAATATTATTAAAAGAAGAGGCTGCATGAAACAAAGAACAAAACATATATAGTCAATTTTCTGATTAAACTGCGATGAAGGGAATTATTTATTTTAATTGTGATCTACTAGTTTGTTTAATGTCATTTCAGTTCATGTTTGTTTGACAGGTTGTTCCATCAAAAATTTTGAAAATAATTTTTAAGAATGCTAATGTAAATTTTGACATAATTTTTTGACTAAAATATTCCTATATTATCTTAGTGTATAGTCATTGCATGCACAATTTAGAAATACAGATTAAAGTGGATCCTGAACCACAACAAACACCTATTCATAATGAGGGATCCCTTCATACTCGGGAGTATACAGACCCTGGCATATATGAATCCGAAGGTCAGAGCTCCGTTTTTTTAACCACAGGTAGTTAGTTGACAGCGAAGGTTTGGGTCTGCAGTGTCAGGGATTGCAGTAAAATAAATGCCTTAATGCTGGCATGAATCATTTTCTCTCTGCTGTGTAGTAAATATGATTATGCTAAGCAGCTCATTGAAGGAGTAACTGTTTTTAGTTATAAGCTGCTTATTAACATTTTTCTCACAAGGAAACATATAACATATATATCTATTTCAGCAACATTACCATGTTTCCAAAAAAGATGTAAAATCACCCATATCCCAGTTCTACTCATCAAGATTTAATAAATAATATGAGTATAAGTATTATCTTACAGCGAAAAAAATAAAATATGTAAATAATGTTACTTTATCACATAATGCAAATATTTAAAAAAAAAATGTAAATGCATATAAAAGACTACAAAAATTTTCTGCTAAAAATGTGTACATGGAATTTTAGAACAGTTTCCATTAAATATATATATATATTAGGGTGGTCCAAAATATTCAACTTCTTTAATTTTTCCGTCTCACCCCTTAAAATTGTTCTACTTCAGGAAAAAATAATATCTGTAAAATTTTATTGCAATTGAACAATAATAACATGTGCTGACGAACATGTGCTTGTAGGGACAGTTTTCATTTTCCCACCACTTAAGCTGTTCTCCCTTCTTAAACTATCTCACTGTTAGCTTAATTCAACACTCTTGGAATGATGCTAAATAAACAAGTTGTACAGTTACTATTGCAACAGTTTTATATTAACTTGTGGCCATAACAGTGCTACAGACGAAAAATTTTTTTGGAAGGGGGCAGTGGATTTCTCAAAAGTTCTAAATCTTAAAAATGAAATTTTGCATGTTTTTTAAAGTTCTAAGTGAGGAAATATGTTTGCTTCAAAATGTAAACATAGTACACTTTTTTTAGAAATAGAAATATTTCACAACAGTTTTGTATTTTAAATTAAAAATAATTAAACCGCTATATGTATCCAATTATGATCGTTTGATTTTGATCATGATCACAATCTGTAGACTCCAATGTAATTCCGTTTTCATATGAAATAGTAGCTATGGTCTGACTGTCATTTTCAATTTTACTTCCCCCCAGTTATAAAGGATAAAATATTACTCTGGGTGTGGGATCTTTTCTTGCCTGAATTCTAAGTGGGCATTGTGTCTAGAATGCAGGGTGGCCAAAATATTCAACTCTTTTAATTTATCAGAAGCATGTATCCCTTAAAATCATTTAGTGGTTAGAGTTATTTTTGTAAAGTTTTGTTGCATATGAATGATAAAAAGTGTTGCGGGTGCTGACTGCCGATTATTTTTTTTTGTCATTGGTAAATTTATGTGAAATTGAATAATATCAATACAAGGGTATAATAAAATACGTATAGAATATTAGTATAATGAAATACGTATAGAACATTAGTATAATGAAATACGTAATAGAACATCACTTCAAGAAAAACTCTCTAATTTTTATGAACAAATATTCCAAAAGATGATACTGTGCATTATTTTTGGAATGTTTGTTTATTAAAATCCAAAATACAGCTTATGTACAGATAATGACAGAAATATCAACAAATGTTAAACAAATGACAATCTCACTCCATTTTTTATTTGCTACAGTCTTCGTATCAGGATATCGATGTCTGTAGTCAGTGACAACTTGCAATAAGAATTGTTTCTGGTCTTCATTTTTTGTTAGTATTTTGTTGTAATCCTCTATCAACTTAACCACTCTTTCAACTATGTCATTGACCACCCTTAATTGTTGCACAACTGAGGTTCAAAAAAGTTAAAGCACAAGCTTCTGGAGACAGATATCATAAATGATTTTTGAATTTGTTAATTATGATACGAAATATATCTAGATACACAGATTCATACTCAATGAGCTTTTTCAAAAATTGTATATGATGGTTGCGTGCCTCTTGAGCTAAAGGTGCTGTGAACCAATCTTTAATATATATATATTCGTACAAGAAATATACATATGTCTAAAATGCCTTTCTTTTTCTTGAAGATAAATTTAAATTCATCACGAGACAGTAATATGGTGAAGCAATAAAGTGTTTTTGCCCTCTATCGCGCTTTATGGTATGCTCCTGGAGCTTGATTTTATTTGTATTGTTTTCTATGAAAATTTCTGTAAACTCTAAGAATTTTTTATAATCATCTCAAGACTATCACATATGTAGGTGCTGTATTATAATAGGTCAAATTTCTGTTAGGTTCGAACATAAAACTTATCGAAAAAACGTTTTCTTCCATACAAGACTTCAATTTTTTTTTTATTAATTTTAAGCTATGCCTGTTGAAAGCGTTTGAAAATTTGCACTTCTGGACCTAATGAAGAGGGCATTTTTAGCTAAAAAATACTTTTAAGTATGATTTCAAATATATGATGTCTGAAAGGAAGATATAGAGATCCCTTTCCAACATCTGCTCTAAAGAATTACCGCTCTCTTAGAACTTTTGGGGAATCCCCCTTTCCAGAATTCTGTTTCAGTTGTGGTACTGCTATAGCCACAGGCTAATCTGAAGCTTACAATAGAAGCTTTAAACTAGCAATAGAATCTTCTGAATTGCAATGGAAGCTTTAAACTAGCAATAGAATCTTCTGAATTGCAATAGAAGCTTTAAAAATTTGTATTTTTGGCATTTTGCAAAGAATGTTACATTAAGCTAAGAGTGAGATAGTTTAAGACAGGAGAAAAGCAGGAGTGGCGGGAAAACAAAAGCTGTCCCTGTAAAAGTATGTCTGTCGGCACATGCTTTTATCTTTCGATTGCAATAAAATTTTACAGATATTACTTTTTCACGAAATGGAACAATTTTATGGGATGAGACAAACGATAATTGAAAAAATTATTTTCCCTATGCAATTTTATTTTGGACCACCCTAATAAATATATATATATATATATATATATATATATATATATATATATATATATATATATATATATATATATATATATATACATATATGTATATACATATATATATATATTTTATTTTACTTTCATCCAATGTTATTAGAGGAATCTTGTTGCACGTATTCTCCTAATTTTTTATTGATTTTTTATTCTGTGGGCGTTTTAGAAAGTTAGGTTTATCGTGTTGCAGCTTCTTACCTTTCGTTCATTGGATTTTCAAATTGCCATTATATATATATATATATATATATATATATATATATATATATATATATATATATATATATTAAGAATTTTAATTACTTGTATTTTAAATACCAGTGACTTATCTTTAATTGAAATTAGTTTGAAGAGCAAATGTGAAAATGAAATAGACTCAACGTTAGGCTGGAGAAAAATTCCTTTATATATAAAACAGGTACTAAATAGTTATTAAATACCTCTCCTTCCTTGTTCTATATATAATGTAAGTAATTGAAAATTGGATTTCATCATGTGAAAGCCTGGTAAATATAAGCCTGTAACCACACACAAAAATTAAAAGTATTATAAATCATATATGTAATACAGGTACTAAAGGTGCTATATATACCCCTTGTTCTTTGCATTAATATATATGGTGTAAGTGCATGAATAGTGTAATAGATGAAAAGATTCAAACTGAAAAAAATTCACATGGAGCTAGACCTCATAAAATTTTTTGATCGTACATGAAAAATAATTATAAATTAGTAAAAGTGAAAAGAATTTCCAAAACTATGTATGTTTTCAAGAGTCATACCTGGTTCGGTAATCCTGAAATTCAACGTTTCTGTGTGCATAACTGTATATCGCATTACAGAAATTATGCATATATATATATATATATATATATATATACTTGATTAATAGAAACATAGGTAGGATAATAGAGTATGAAACAACATGTAATCAACATTTTTTTTGACAATATATTTTTTTCTTACAAGAAACTATTTGAGAAAAAAATTGCATAAAATATATCAATAATATGAATTACTTAATTATAACACAGAATATACATATAATAATTTTGCAACATATAATAATTATGCAGCTTTCCCAGTCAGTTAAAAAATAAAATTATGTTGTAATTACCAAAGAGTATTGGAGACAAAAATTATCGTTGACTTCTTGGGCTACCATAATAGCTTCATTTAAGGCTGCTATTGCTTCTTCTCTAAAAAAAAAAAAAAAAAAAACAGATAAGTTTTCAAATTAAGCAATTCTAATACTATAATACTATAGTTATCCTCAAATTATGTACAATTAAAATGCATTCCGCCATACCTCAATGTCAATATATAAGAGATATTTTAAAT
The DNA here is from genome assembly GCA_951213105.1 of Amaurobius ferox. NCBI lineage: Eukaryota > Metazoa > Arthropoda > Arachnida > Araneae > Amaurobiidae > Amaurobius > Amaurobius ferox. The sequence goes on along the minus strand of OX578139.1, from coordinate 84,767,827 downwards.
TCTGAAATTTTTTTCCTAGTAATCCATATATGAGAAATTCTTTATATATTGTAAATTCACACATGAATTAAATTTAAAACTCCTGTAGGTGTTACACTTTATCTATATTATTTCTTTGGATTATTATAAACAATTTTCATTATATATATATATACATATATATATATATAAGAACTGAATTACACTAAAGTTAGCTGCATTTGTGCTGAATTGGTGTAAATTTTTATCTCAATTTTTATCTTATTATCCCAATCTTTTCATATTATAATGTCTGGTATTTGTTATTCCTATGTTATAATTCTATTTTCTGCCATTGATTTTGTGATCAAACTTAGCTTTTCATACATCGAATTTCTTAATTGTTAAACCATTAAATAAATGAATTTGTATTGGAAGATTTTGAATCTTGTATTATCAGCATTGGTTGTATTATTCTGAGATTAGTTTTATTAGTTACGAGGTCAAATATTGTTTTACATGATGTATTGTTTGATGTTAATTTGAATCAATTTTTATTAGAATAGTCAAGGTATATATGTATATTTTTTCCACTATCTATCCTAGTTTTGCTTATTACTGAGCATTTATTTAATCCAGTTTTAATGTGTCTCCACACATTAGTTCTTATTATTTTCAAGGTGCTTTAGATGATTCATTAGTTTGAAAAATAATGGTATTTTTCATATGTTGTAATTGCGTTTCCATTTTTGTATTTGAATAAAGGTACATTTTTGGCTAATGCATCTTTTATTTTGAATGCAACTTCCTTTATTTTGGGGAAATAAAGGTTACTATCTTACCCTAATTATATGATGTCTAATTATCAATATTTAGCGGCTGGCAACAGGATGTTCTCTGACATTCAAGCTCGGTATTCAAAAACTTGTTGGGGTTTTCTTAGATCGATATCCCACTACCAACAATATTCATTTTCTTCAATGACTATTTCATCTTCATTTAGTACATCCAGCCAGCATTCCTTGTTATCTTCATATAACTATCAATCTTACAACCTTGCACAACTAAATAACACTCTTAAATTTAAAACTTGTAATTCTAATAGATGTAAAACATGTCCATTTGCTAATCGTAACCAGATCAATTGTATCAATAATCTTGCCTTCTGTAAAACATATAATTGCATCTACCAAATTGTATGTAAAAAAGGTAATTTGTCATATATAGGCCAAACCAGCAATCCTCTGCACCTCCGAATTAACGTACACAGGAATCATATAAATTTTTTTTCAAATAATGCAACTACCCTTAATGAATCAAAATTCGAATATGAACATTTTTCTATACATGGGTTTGACAACATTGAAATTAGTATTCTATGTATTCAAAAAAATGATTATGACAGTTTGTTTCTTGAAAATGAATTCATTTGTGCACACAAAACTATTTTTCCATATGGACTCAATCAATTATTTAATCATCATAACATTGTTAAAAAATCCTTTAATTATCCTAATGAAGACCATAATATCTATAATTTCTTTAACATTCCTAAACATAAATCAAAAAGAACTAAAAGAGCAAGTAAATATAATAAAAAATTGCCCTCATTATCTGAACTAAAAAATGACATCCTACAGCAACATGCAAATTTCAAAATTACTTTTGATTGGAAACAATGTAAGAACAGGATTTTCGCAATTAAAAAACAGCAATTAAATATGGTTTATAACCTTTTTATAACTGCAGCATATGATAACATTCATTTTAAACATTTATTCTATGATTTGCTCATTATCAGAAGTAAAAATCTTAATGTTTATTTATACGTCACGGACTTAAATTTAAATGACGAATCAAAACAATATACTAAAATAAACGAATATTGTACCCTGAATTTCACTAATTCTGTCTTAACAATCTGAAGATAAATAATTTTTTAAAATCGGTTTCCAATTACTTTCCAGTCAAACATGTAAATCCTAAAATTGCATATAAAAAAGCTAGGACGTTATATTTTCAATTATAATCAAATAGCCAAATCTATACATATTAATCAAAATTATGAATTGGATAAAGAGTCATACTGCCACTGTCATTTAGATAAATACAAAGACTCCCTAGATGAACACCATGGGCATGTTATACGGGAAATCTAAATATTATTTATTATGATGCACTGAGATCACTGATGTTACTTGGTACTAAGTACCGTATACCTACTAAATTTAAACATAAATTAATTTGTAAAGATTTATTTCTTTACTTAAATAAATTTATCTATAAAATCAGCTATAAATATCAAATCCCTGTAGAAGCCTTCAAACCCTGGAGTGTCTTAATAGAGCAATACTTATAATAATACTTATAAATCACTATATAATCAGAAAATTAATAAATCATATAAACTTAACTCAATTAAAAAGAATATTAAAGAAATTCAAAATGATTTTGTCATTACATATGTCGATAAGGCAAGTAGTAACTACTCAATCATATGTAAATATTACTATATAAGTACCCTCCAGTCACACTTACGTAATAATCAATCTATAATTTACATAATACTAACTTTAAAATCTTATCCAATAGAATATATGCCAAATATAATCAAATCCATCTAAAAAATAGTTGTAATAAAATTCCATATATTGTTTTAGTACCCAAGTTTCATAAATCCCCTGTTGCTTTTCGAACTATTACTAGTGGGCATAATTCTTACATGACTAATGCTGGTAAATTATTATTAAAATATTAAATGAAGTATCCTTATCAGATGAGATCTCTAATAATTGTCGTATTATGAAAAACAGTTTTGAATTAGTTAAGAAATTAAAAACTCTTACTAATATTCATAGTATTTATACTTATGATTTCAAAGATCTGTTTAAAAATATTGATATAGATGATCTGTATAGAATTATTTTAGGAATTTTTGAAAAATATAATATCAACTTAAAATATTCAAATTTTCTTTTTAAAAAATTACTTAATTTCACTTTTTATGAGAATTATATTCAACATGGTGGTACTTTTTTTAAACAACAGTTTGGTATCCCACAAGGTTACCTTACACCTTTCTGGTAGGTCGGACGGTCTGGGTTTCAACAACAACAACAAGGGGTGTGTGTCTCATTATTGTTAGCTAATCTATATTTATTCTTCTATGAAAAGAACATTAATCCAAGCTTGCATAACATGTACATGTTTAGATATTTAGATGACATATTATGTATATCCCTTAATAATATCTCTATAGTATTTAACTTTTATCCTAATAATTTACAATTAAATGCAAGTAATAATGACTCTAATGTTGAAAACTTTTTGGATTTAAATTTATAAAATTGTAATATGGTTATAAACTTGTATGATAAAAGACAGGATTTTAAATTTAATACATCTAAAATTCAACATTTTGACTCTTGTTTGCATATATCAGTTTTTAGAAATATTATAATAAACCAGGTTCTTAAAATCAATAAAATTTGTGATGAAAATTGAAAATTATAAATTAGCACATTTTATGGAATTATTGAGTACAGCGACTAATAATGCATATCCTCCCAAATTCGTTATTAAAATTATCAACTCAGTGTATCAACTTCCACTCGATAACATCCAAGACAATTTTCTCAATTATAGTGGCTAACAAAAAAAAAAAAAAAAAAAATTAATTATTTATTAATTGTATAAATAAATAAAATTGAAAAATAATAAAATAAACTAAAAAAAATTAGAAAAATCAAAAAATCGGAAAATAAGATACATTAATATTAATGGTTTGAATTTTATTTTCGCCAAAAATTGTAACTTTAGCCAGTTTGAAACTACGATTTGACAGCCCTTATAATGGTGTATAGTGGCATTCTTGTATATCCATTTCTTCTATGAATCACCTGTTTAATAAGAATTTTCATCTTTGCTTTATGTTCATATTCTGAATGCTTATACGGGTAATTGTCCTGTCTCCTGCTCTGACTCACTGGATGGGTCTGAGAGTGTTGCTGTGAACGTTCGTACTGCCTCCCTGGTTGTATTTTGACATGTTCATTTCGGTGCTTCTAGATAAATTATTCTGTTTCAGTTGATTGCGTATACACGTGGTGAAAGAAGAAGGGTTCATGTCACATGGTAATACAAATTTCTTTAATGTTTCTTATCTTCATTTTTTCATCTTTTAATGCCTGTAATCTGAGTTTGAGCATTTATAGTAAATGTACTATTGCTCAATCTGAAACAGGCATTTGCTTGGGTTAATTAGAATTAAATACTCAGACCTGAAGATGAATTTAATTCTGATTAATCATCGAATTTGGGCAGGTGCTGTTCTTTTCTTTTATTGGTAATATGGCCATGGTTTTGCTTCTATGGTGATGTTAATATTACTTGAATTTTTATTATTACATTATTCTAATATATATATATATATATATATATATATATATATATATATATACAGTACAACTTTGAAAATCCGGACATCCAAAATCCGGACATTTTCCAAATTTTCAGGTTTTTTTTCCCTTTTTCCCCGGACTGCCGAAGTCGCAGATTTAAAACAACAGAGTAAGATTATTTATATGGAATTATATTTTATAAATAAATACCGTATTTTCCAGTCGATGTGCGTGAATTACATTGTCAGTGTTAATCCCTCCTCCCCTTTATTCAAGTCACAACTCCCGATGAATTATTTCGCGTAAAATATACAGCGTTATTTAAATATGGAATTTTTATTATCCAAATTTCCTTTTCTCATTATTGAAAAAGACATTTTCTGAAACAATGTAATTTTTAATATTAAACACTTTAAAACATTATCGTAACATTTTATCACAGATTGTTCAATGAAATCTAAAAATCCTGAGAATTCATATTAATGCCTACGGAAATTTATTTTGTTCACTTCGTAGTACGAATTCCATTCTTCAATGTATTTTGTTTGGTCTTCAGAATTTCCTCCCCCTCCTGATATCTGACGATTTTTTCGTTCTCATCAAACGTGTCAGCTTGAAATCGACTGTATATTTTGCCTTTTTTCTTTAGAAAGCTATATTTACATACTATAGATAGCAAATAAATAACTAAATAATATCATATCGCACAGAACCGAGCAACAAGGTCATTAACATACAGACCTCTCAAAGGGGTAGGCTGCGTTTACGATTAGGAACTAAGCAAATTCCTTTCTTCACTTTCCCTGCCCCACCACGTCCGGGTGCTGCTGCAACTTAGTAATGACTCATCGTAATTTAGAAAAATTATTGAGAGGAGAGATATTTTTCTTTTTTCAGAGTCATCAGCCTTTTTAAACATAACATTATAAAGATGCTAAAAAAAAATTAATTTTTAAGTTCTTACTTTTTGTTTTTCTTTCGTTAATAGCGAAAACGGTTTAAACACATTTACACCTTTAAATATATCGTCAAAAGTGCTAATTCTCGATCTTTATTAAATCTCAGCACTTCATTAAATCTTCCGGCGCTTCATTAAATCTCGACAAAGCCGATATAACGGGAGTTCTGCACTGTGATGATGATGTGCCAATTGTAAATAAATTGAGTGATGGCGTAATTTGCGATATGATATTAAATAAAAAAAGATCAAAGTAGCGACGATAAATGTGGAGAAGAAAAAATACCCATTGATAATCTTATGCAAACAATTGATTGTGCAACTAAAGGCCTTGAACAAAGAAGCTTTATAACCAAGCAGAAATAATGTCCATCTACAGGATAAAGAAAACTGCTTTCCCATAAACCAAAATTAATGAAATAACAAATGTTAATTCAAATATTTAAAAGTTTTTAATGTGTATATTTTTTCTTAGAAATTTCTTTTGCCCTATTTTTTAGATTAAATAATATGTTTTAATTGATTAACTTAACTTTTGCTATTATTTTTACTAAAAATAGTGCTTTATAGTGCATTTAGTTAATATTAAATCTGAATTTTATTCAAATTCTATAATCCGGAAAAATCGAAAATCCGGAATCGGCAAAGTCCGGACGAGTCCAGATTTTTGAGGGTGTACTGCATATATATATATATATATATTTAGCAAATTTGTTGATGAAGTAGAATATTAATAGGTTTTCAAAAAATATAGTGTATGGGTAAAGCTTAAGAAATTACAATTTTAACTGCCTTATTTATAAAAATTTTAATGACATTATTTTGAAAAATTGCTGATTACACATGTTTGTCCCTGAAAATTTATAATATTTCAATATTAAAATTGTCATTTTTTTTTCAATTAGATGGAAATAGCAGTGATTTTAAGCCAGTTGAAGAACACTATTTAGAGTTTTCATCCATATCTGTTTGAAGCTTTGGAATTTTGCTATTAATAGGTAAGAGAAAAACAGTTATTTCTGATTCAGGAACATAATGAATATGCATTGAAATTCTATTAATCATGTTAAACAGCTCTGTTATCCATTAGAAATCTTAAAGGCATTTCTAAGAACTTATTCTAAGCAAAGTTCCTAGAAACTATATAACATTATTATTATTTTTTTTTTGTTCCATGGAACCTGGAAATTGATAATTTTCAGATATTCAGCCATACACCACTGCAAATTATGTAAATTGATCTACATTTACAAGAAATTTTAAGTTGGCCAAATAGTAAGGCTGAATTTTTCAGTTCCTTAAGATGTTTGAAAAATCATGGTTTATAGTGTTTTCTTGCTACCATTGGAGATATTGGCTATGCTGACAACTCCATAATAAATGTGAAACCAGTCCATGGATGCCATTATCTATGCCATATAAATGCCATGGAGAGCATCATCTTAACTTTGGGAATGCCCCTATAAATGGATTCTGTGACTATACACTTAAACTGTATTTGCATTTTTGGCAGTATGAAAGGTAAAAGTTATTTAGCAGAAGTTGAGATATGGGATACAGTAGTGAGGATGAAGAGAATATGAGTACGATTCAGTGAAGATAAGGAAAGAGATTTGGAGTTTCTACAAAATGTTAGCCATGGGTATACTAGTACAAAAGAATTATAACATACTATTTTCTTTAATAAACAGTTAGTGGTATTATTGTTGATTATCTCCTAGTTTCTTACAGAATAAAATTAAGTGAATGCATGCAAATTTTCTTTTACAATATTTGAACAACTTTATGAAAATTATGACATGTTTATAATAAAATGTTTTGTGAAATTCAGTGTATATTATAGAGGTCTTCATGGATTTGGGACTGATTCACGGGCTGAGGCCGAGTTTGAATTTTCAAACACTGTTTCAAGCTGGATCAGACTTGGACTTGGGTTTAAAAAAAAAAAATCATGTCAAGCCAAGCCAAACATATTTAATTTTGAAACAGTTTTAAATGAATTTTAATAGAGTACATAAAATTATGGAGTTGACTTCAGCTATGTAAAGATAATGTTTAAAAATAAACCAACTTTAATCTTAATTCTTTCTACGTAAAATTCACAAATTCAGGTTTTTAGCACATTTGAAACAAATCCTTTCAGGCTGGACTGGATCAACACTCAATGATCTTCAGGTCAGGCCAGGTTTGGATTCTACATATGAAAGTTTCTTCAGGTTCAGGCCAAGTGAAAGTGTGAAATTTCAGCTTGTGCAGACTTCTAGTATATTATACTCAATAATGCCCAAATTAGGTCATATGAGGAAGAAATGGGCAATATGAAATAAATCCATGGAACATGGGCCATCATGAAAAATTAATAAATCAATTTATTTTTTTTAAATTGCTGAAATTGTAAAGTAAAAGCCTTCTTAAAAACATTGTATAATATATAAATGCTATTAAATATTCTAATGCATGCATAAGCACCTACTTGTGACTAAAAAGAGCATGTAGTATGGCAAGATTGAGAGCAGCATAGCGAGAACTTCGGCTAAAGTCTTCTGATGTCACCGATGATTTGTATTCTTGGGGTACACTGGTGTTGCGGTCAAAATGGTGATAGAGGTTGTCACGAGCTCCACAAAATTCTTTTACTCTCAGTGAGTTTAAGTAACTCAAATAACACTAACAAGTACAAAAGTAAACAAATTACTTAAAACACAGTACTGATATTTATATGAATCATATTATACAGAACTCTAGAAATAATTTTTTTTAAAAGTTTGCAAAAGCTGTAATATATACTAGCTGAATCCATTATGAAAATTTCACAACTGGGAGTGAGTAATCAATTCATCAAAAGACAATTTTATGTACAATATACCTGGCTTTGCCTGGGATTTAAGATGCAAACCTCTGATTAAAATTATAATGGAACATATAGCAAATTTTTGAAAACCCAACAAAATGTTTATGATAGGTTCACTTATAACAAAAAAAAATAAATAACTTGCTGCAGAGGCATAATATGACACAAATAAGCATGTGGGGTGCATGTAATCCAGGTACATGGCCTTCGGTGGCTCAAGCTAAAAGATATAGTCTTTAGAACTAAACTATAGCATAATTAAAGACTGAGATATGATCAAATTAGTGAAATGCATAAAATAAGGAAGAGACAGAGGGAGGGAGGGGGGGATTAAAAAATCATATCATTATGTTGCTTTCAAACAACCTCACATCCCGAACACTCACAAGAAATGTACTAATCTTCCTTCTGGAAGTGGCAAAATAAGAATTAGATTACCTAAAATATACATATTACAATGTATGTAAAAATAAATAAATAAATATGAAGGAAATGTCCTACAGATTCAGTTCAAAGATTGTTAGAAAGAACGTTTTTCAATCTTTCTGATTATGTCAAGACAGAAACTCTGTGATAGTATTTTTGATTGCTAAGGAACCGATTTGAAGGAAAATTGCTCAGAATTGTGCTTTAATGCAAATAACTAAAAAACTAATCAAAATTAAAAAAATTTCACTGAGCTACATCACCCAGGGGCCTGAAGTACCTTTTTAGCAAATGTTGTCACTGTCCGATGTTTCAATTTTCTGCTAAGATGTCATAAACACACAGAAAAACAGACACACAAACATCTTTTATTATGCAAGATTTAAAGTTTGGTTTCCTTCAGGTACTATTTAAATTTTCCAACTTTTAAAAGACCCAGCATATGACATAACATGGCTAAATGCAGACTATAGCAAATGTGGACCTACATTATGATAGACTACTTTCATTTAAAAGTAAAATCATGAAAACAAGTACAGTAGATTCTGAGAACAAGCTGGGGACTGATGGATTCAATAAATGGCCCTATCTCAAATTTTCATGCAATCTCGAGTTGCGTAAAATTTTTGCAGTAATCTGCAGGTCAAGATCTTTTGTTAAAAACAGTATCATGAAAATCAGCTGAAAAGTTTCGGAGAACACACATGAGAGATGTAGATTCAATAAATGGTTATCTGTAAATTTGAATGCATGCTACATTTAGGCTTAAATATAAAATCATGAAAATAAGCTAACTAGATTTCAAGAACAAGCTGGAAACTGCTAAAAACTGAATATATGGTCATAATTACTTTCTGTATATATATATATGTAGTATAATGTATAGGAAAAGTATTGTGACAATGTCAAAAATTCGAATTTTGAGTTTTTGATAGAAGATCCCATTTCAAGCATTCCTGAATTCAAATCGGGCATTTTCGAGGTCATGTCTGTGTGTGTGTGCATGTATGTATGTATGTATATATGTTAGTATGTTTGCCCATGAACCTGTGGATATGATATCTCATGAACAAACAGAGCATTTTGAACAGAATTTGGTACAAATATTACAGTCGGTGAATAGCAAAAGCATATTGATTTTAAATGTAATTGAATGCTTGGAAGACCCTCAAATTTTCCAATAAAATTTTGAAAAAAAAACATAAAAATAGAATCTTTAATAATGTTACATAAATGATCATTTCTCATGCAATTTTTCATTAAAAAACAGAAATTTTAGAATACTAGCATGAACCGTTCTTGAGATATTGCACATTTTTCAATTAAAGTTATCAAAGAAATTACATAAAATTAGGAAACTATTAATTTTTGTGAAATATGCTCACTTTTTATATGCAATATAATATTATAAATTTGTTAACATCATTCTTGTGGATCTAGTTCTATTCATGAGAGAAGATGCTGTGCATAATAGTTTTGTATTCTGACAGTTCTTCTCTCCATCTATCTGTAATATTTGTCAATAAATTTAGCAAACTTTGTAATTAATTTATCGAAATATTACTAATTTGGTGATGCTTTGCCCCAGATTATTACTAAAATTGTAAAAATGACACTAAATTAATGAAAATTATGCCAAATAGATATATTTAGATATATTTTATATGTTTCACTAAATATGGAAGTTAAGACTTTAATCTCAAAACCAACTAATATATGTCAAGCCATTTCAAAAAAATTCTGGATGCAAAATACTATTAGTTGGAAACAAAGCTTCACAAGCCGTGGTATATATTGTACAGACATTTTTTTGTGTTTTGGAGGTATATTTGTCTTAGAAGGGGGGTTAGGAAATACTTGTCCAAAATTAATAATAAAAAAAAATGCAGTTTTATATTGTCATTTTAAGATTTGTTTCACATTTTTTGGTTCTTCAATTTATTGATCCCCTTAAATACACCTTTGTTCGCAATTAATTACAAAAAATATTGACATTTACAATGATAAATGAAATGAAGATTGCAGAATTAAATTGGGGAAGAAAATAAGTGAGAAAAATTATGAATTTATTAAAGATCAATACAAGACTTTCCATTAAAGTTAGGAGAACGGAAATTTATGACATTAAATCTCATTGCTTACAGATATGAAAACTTCCACTTCAGACTGAGATGCAATGTTTTATTTTTGATGGTAGTAAAGCTTCACAGAAACTCTTAACAAAGCTTTACCACAGAAAATATAAGAATTACATAAGAATAAATAATACTCACAGCTTCATACAGTTCAGGGTTCCCTTTTAAAAGCTCCTTTATCTTTTGTTGTAGCTCAAAAGGTGAAAGGGCTGCACTCTCATTTATTTGAAGCAAAGCAGCCTGAAACAGTCATTTATTTAATCATTAGAAAGCTTATGTCATTAAAATATACAAGCCATAATGAAAATCAGTTATATTATTACATATTTAAATATTATTATATAATTTGAATAAATTAAAGTAGGAAGCAAACAGTTTTATATCAAAGGTTCCTAACCTTTTAGTGCTAAACTATTCTTTCAAATGAGTATTTTTTCTAAAATATTTTTTTGTAAATGCCTTAACTAGACTATTTTAATAAAACTAAAATAGCTTCATTAAAAGTAATACACAACACAAAATTAACACTGTCATGCAGTTTTGAACACAAGTCTTCTTTGTCAGGACATACAAGCAGTACAATCTTCATTGGAGAGCTGGATCGGCAGCTGATGTTAGAACAGCAAACACGAGAAAAGGGAATTGTCGTCAATGGTGAAAGAAGAAAAAAGAGGTAAAAAACCACGGTGTAAAAAACAAGAGATAAAACATTATGATGTGTTCTGATTTATTTTGTGTTGTATGTTGCTTTTAAAAAAGTTATTTAAGTTCTACTACAGTAGCAGCAATTTGAGCTGTATATAGACTACCATCATTGCAAAACCCCATAGTCTGTATTTTGTGAAGTAATTGTTTCAAATCCTGCTGCTTAATGTATCAAATATCCACAATTTAAAATTACAAATTGTCTACATTGGAAATACTAGTTGTTAAGAAATCTGCAAATAAATTTCTTTCTGAATATGCATGTCTATTCTTATAAAAATATAATTGATGAAACATCTACTATTATAAAATGTTTCTTATGAATAACCAGTTAAGAACAATTACTCAATAGTTTTCACAAATTATGCACTTGCCTGTTGAGCAATGAAAAACTCAGCTTGCTTTTGAGATGCAAAAACTTGAAATTCTTCACAATAACTAAAATAAAACAACATGTTAAAAATATTAAAATTATATGTAGATTTTAATCTTAAATAACTACTCTACAATTATTTTTACTGAACGAAAAGTATAGGCACCTTTCTTCGAGCTTCTCATCCAAGGGAGAATCATTGCTGCTCACTTCCACACTTTCATCAAGGCACTGTTCAAATGCAGCATCAAAATAAGTGTGCAGCTTGGTACACAGCTTAGTAACTAAACTGAAGGATAACTTGTCAAATGCTAGCAACATATGTCGAATGAAAAGACCTAAAATTTGAAAAAATATTATTTAATTTGCTGTCATATAACTTTTAATCTGCAAAGCAGGGGCTTTTAACCTTTTACATTTACGCCTCCTCTCTAAAAGTGCACTTCATGTTCACATTTTCCAGAAAATTACTTCAATTATACATATTTCCTCTTCTCTAAATTGATCGGTGAAAATATATCATAAATTGTTTTGGAGGCACTTCACGTGCAATGCATGTAATGTTTGGAAGAAACCAGTTGCAGGAGTTAGACTACAAATTTGAACTTTTTTGGCTGCTCCTATGAAGCTAGGAGAATGGAATAAAAGGAAAAAACAAGTGTGTGTGTGTATGGGGGGGGGGGGGATAAAGCAATAGGATCTTTTGTGGTCTACTCATCATGTCAAATGTTTGTTTTGGCCATTATAAATATATGCATAAACATTGAATACAAATCTTTAAAATATCATTTTTGTACAAGTATTGATTCCAGGATAATGTAATATTCACAAAGAAGTATGCAGAAAATATGCCTATTTAGGGTAACGTAAACTTGACAAACAATGTATATAAGCAAAAATAACACAATAATGCAGCACACAGCTGTTTCGAGGATATGCTGGATCCCTTTCATCAATGCAAGAGAACCAACAAGCCCAAAGTCCAAAAGAGAATAGGATCCAGAGTATCCTCGAAACAGCTGCATGCTGCAATATTGTGTTATTTGTGCTTATATACATTGGTCAAGTTTTCCTTATCTTTCACACAAAGTGCATTTTACTTATTAACTATTTAGGGTAGAATAAAATGGATACTACCATTTACCTAAGCTCTTTACACTGTAAAGGCTTCACATATTCCTCATGTATGTCATAAAAATATATTCTAACTAGCAGCATACCCGTTCTTCGTACGGAGTATATAATATAAATAAACTTAAAATTCACAATCATGTGCAAATTCCTATAGTATACTAAATGACATGCTTAATCAAAATATTCTGTTAAAATATTTAATACAATGCTCCTAAAAAGAAACCTCAGGATCTCTGTTCTAACTATACAAAATTATCTTCATGGGTAGATCTGAAGAATAAAATATCCTGGCCTTTTTTGCAAGCAAATTTATAAAAAGTATGGAATTGACTCAATATATGCAAAATAATAGCGTATTGTATGGGACCCGTACTACTTATATACACGAATATTAGAAGATATAACCTGTATTGTGACATTACATGTATACATTGAAAATATCAATAAATCCGTAATCTTTAAACCAGTAGGCAGTAATTAATTCCAATATGTGCCCAAATGAAAGTGCTAAAATTATATGGAAAGATAAACCCGTACTACTTATAATGTCATAGATTAGAAGATATGTCCTAGTGTTAGTAAAAGATTACCCGTATTATAATATTTAGTTTGAAAAATTTTTGCCAATATATAACAGATTACTTAATAAATTAAAAATATCAATAATCCCCGTGATCTTCATACCGGAAGGCTTGATTCCAATATATGCCAATATACATGTACTACTTATATTCTCTTACATTAGAAGATATACCCGTGCATTTGTAGAAGATTACTCGTACAACGTACAATATATGAGTTTCAGCAATTTTTGCCGCAATAAAACAATGCCATAAGAAATTGAAAATATCAATAATCTCTGAATCAATAATCCCCGAAAACATCAATAATAATAATGTTTAAACATGAAGATCGTAATTGATATTATCCAGTCAAAAATACGATGGCAATGAAATTTATTTTATATGCATATCTTCATCATTAAAATCGGAAAAGATTTAATAAAAATCTTCTTCCTCATAAACACGTTAAATTTAAATCCGTTGTTAAGCGACATGTTATGATTTGCTTCAAATAAATTGGTGGTCAAAATATCGTCTGAATATCTCTAATGAAGGTTTGGCGACATTTTAAAAAATCGCCAAATTTATCGCCAAGTGGGACTGTAGAACTGACAGTCCCACTTGGCGATAAATTGACGAACCATCATCAAAATATTATCCCCTAAAAAAACACAATTTCGTTTATTTAGGGCAATTTATCAATTTCAAAATATTTTTATGGATTTATAAATATTTTTATCAATTTGGTGACATTTTAAAAATTCGCTAAATGTGTTACTAAGTAGGCGGTTGGACTGACAGACAAATGCTAACGAAACATCATTTCAGTACTTTCTTTTAACAAAACAAATTTAATTTTATTGATTTGCGTCACTTTTATCAATTTGGAGACATTTCCACTAATTTGGCAAAGTTTAAAAAAAGTTACCAAGTTAGCGATATCCAGCCAAATTCGTAGCTCTAAATTCGCAGATCTGAATAAAATATCGTGATCCAGTTTGTATATACTAAATGAAAACACTAAAATATTATTAGAAGATATACCCATTCTACTCTTTTTCTGTTTAAACAATTCAATAAATGAATTTATTGGGTAAACAGAATATAAGTTTATTAGCTAAACACAATATATAAGCTTAAAACCTCTTTGCTAAAATACATGAAAGTGGTGTCTGCAGTTTGCAATTAATATAATTAAAAAAAAAATCAAACCGTTCATTTATAAGATATATTTTAATATCCATTTATTTATTATTCAAATCGAAAAAATAATAATAATCATTAACAAACACATTTAATTCCATTCCTTTGTCGAGCAACATGATATAAGATAGAATCTTCCTCATAAAATGCGAAATTAAATAACCATTTTAATTTCTTTATACTTCTAATCGTTGAGTAAAAGCTTGTGAAATACAAAACATGGAGGTAGATTTTTCCATTTAAATTCATGTTTCATACAATTCATGCTTTCAGATAGTGGCTATTTAATGCAAAAATCCTGCATCAAACTCAAAAATAAAGTTTTAATTCCCTTTGACGTTTTAAACAAATGATTTTTATCCTTTCCGTTTGGATAAACCACAGAGTTGGAGAGTAGAACTCCTATAAAAAAAGTACCGTTTTTCATTGATATCTCGACAACCCCTGGTCTTAGAAACTCGAAACTTGGGCAAAATTTATGGGGGGCTATTTTAAGGCCACCCACAAAATTTCATTAAATTCGGTTCAGCCGTTCTCTCGTGATGATGAGACAAACGAAAGTTTCGTTTTTTACTAATATCTCGAGAACCACTGGTCGTAGAGATTTCAACTATAGACTAAATTTCAAGTGGGGCTATTTCTAGGCTACCCATAAAATTTCATCAAATTCGGTTCAGCCGTTCTCCCGTGATGACAGGACAAACAGACAGACAGACAGACAGACAGACAGACAGACAGACAGACAGACAGATTTTCATTTTTATTTATATAGATTATATGCTAAAAAAGCTCCAATTATTATTGCAGGAAAAGGAACTAGGTTCTTTCTATTATTCATAATGTATAATATTGCATATGGAATTAATGCTTGCTGGACATTAATTAGAATATTGAAGCTTTAACAAAGATAATTTTCATTGGCAAAAGAAAAAAAAAAGACTCTTAGATGGAAGATAATAGGGTGCTGAGTTTGAGTCATAGAAACATGTCAACAAAGAAAGAATGGGCAATTAAAATTGACAATTATCCTAGAAATACATGTCTGAACATTAAAATGTCAGCAAAGAAGCTTGAATAACAAAATTAATTTATTTCTAAAAGAAAACAAATACTAAATTCATGAAAAAAATTCTTAAAATACAAATTATATCTTATCTGTTACATAATAGTTTAGTTAATTAATTTAATTAATTAATAGTTTAATTAATTAAGATGATTGTTTTTATTAAATATCATTTTGTAAAACTAAATTTAAATTTAACACACAAATAATACACTTAAAAGTTACGTTTGATTTTACAATACATTTGTAAATTCAAATTTTAACAAGTTTTTTAGATAATTTTCAGAAATAAAATTATGAAAGCATTCATACCTAAAACACTGCTTTTATGAATTAGAGGTACTACAGGAGCAGCTTCAACCAGCAAACTATCCAAAGAGGCCATATAGTCCATAATAGCAGCAACACCTTTTTTCTTCAATGTTTCCAACCTGAAAATAAGAGTTACATTAGTGCATTCAATTTAAATAAATGTCAAAATTAAATTGATTAAAAATGTTTAAGGATAAATAAAATATTTTTTCAGGGAAATAAAAAGGCAGATTTTTTGCAATCACACATTACTGCTTACAGATTTAGAGATAATTTGCTTTCAGAAACTATACACAGACATTAACATTCTATATGTTGCACAGTGAATGCACAGTAAATATGAAGTATAGTTATAGAAATTAACTGTTTCAATAAAATGTATAAATTTATGAAATTTAAGCAACAAAGTGCTCACCTACTCATTTTTTCACTATTCCTTGGACCACGGTTTCACGGGTTTTTTTCCTGCTTGTTAGCAATGAAGCCAATGAAATGACCAGTCGTGGATTTCATTTGAGAGAAGTTCCTAGTATTCAAAACTTTAACCTCCGGTATGTGCTAATATATGTAAACTTGACATCATTTGAGCAGAACAGATTTGGACTTATTAAATAATTATTTTACTTTTCCTCATGTGCAAAATATATGATTATTACAATTGAAATATTTAAATTAAATACCCCAAAGAATTTTTGAGGCAGAAGTTAAAATTACAAAGATAAATGCAGTTGTTGAGTGGAGAGCACAGAGGTACAGATTTCACCCTCCAGAGTGCTAACCCTGTTCAGAGCTGTTTAGGCTTTGAGCTAATGGAAAAAATCAGTTAACAAAATGGGGTGACTATATTGGTTACAACTGAATATGAGTAAAAATGATATTTAAGTTATTAAATGAAGATATGGAAGCTTAATGAGAAATAATGAAGTTATGGGGTTCGAAAAGAATAGCTAGCAGGTGGTTTTTTTGCTCCCATGGGTTATAGTCTGTAATATTAAATAGGGCCATGTTTCTAACAATTGGTATTTCATGAAAATTTTTTTTCGTATGTTGATTTTGATTTTAAAGTCCTTTCACATTGTGTCATTTCTAAGATATTGGGGGAAAAGTGGGGGGGGGGGGGATTTTCTGACCAGAGAAAACATAATTCCTTTACAGCAACTATTTTTAGATTTCTTTCTGGTAGATGTTTTAAAATATTTTCTTTACCAGCAATAATGCATGGTATTATTTTAGCCCTGCCAACTATATATATTAGCAAAATTATATGTACCCAAGATATCAGTGAAGTGACATCTTCTTTATAACAAATCATTGCATATGAGCAAGAAAATTTATATGCTCTCCTGATCTTCCCATCATTGCCCTTAGATCCTTAATTTTGAGGTTGATCCTCATTTTTGTGGTTGACCCTTAAATCCCCAAGCCATAGAATCTATTGATTGTGATCCATTATAACAACATAAAAATGAAGTGTACATCAATTTACCTCTATTTGAGAATATTTATCTGTTTTGCAATATGCAATTGATCAAAGTTATTTTTAGAGTTATTGTCAATCTTAATTAGAACCATCATTTTCTGAATTTGTGATAGGAAAAATAAGTACCTTTTAAGGTTCCTTATAAATGAAATACTAGGTATAATGATTGTATCTAGGATTAGTTCCGGCTATGAAATATGTATAATCTTAGTTAATCATTTTTTCTTTACTTTTGTTGTAACAAGAGATTAAAGAGTCCTTTACAAAATAAAATTTTTAGCATTATTTTGCTTAATTTTTATACAGTGGAGCCGGTACTTACGTATTATTCCATCGACCATTTCAGTCGAAATTGGAACTGTCGCCAAAAGGTAGATTTCATGCCAATAATCGAAAATTATGACATCACAACACACTGTGCAAACCTTGGTCACCAAAGCGGAAGCCATCCATTTTTGCTTTGGTAAATGCACATATTAAAACATGCTGTTTTTTTTCTCTGCCAGCAAAATGATTAAAATTTGGGACTTGCCTACTATAGAAGAGCATGCAGTGGTTTACTTTCAACAATACGGAATTCTGGTATCTAAAAAAATGTGCGTTAATGGCCACAATATGGATCTTTATGTGAAAACAGATAAACAGAGGTAATGCAATGTGAAAGGCTGTCAGAAACGTGTAGCCATTAGAAAAGACACATGGTTTGAGGGATCCAGACTTTCATTCGTAACTGCACTACGCTTTATTTACAGCTGGACTAGAGAATTGACACTGTCTCGTCGACAATGCCAATTTGTGTGAAAGATTGATGGGATAATACACGAGTAGTAAGACGGTATGTATTAATTACTTGCGTATTATCCCATCATTCATGTCAGGGTTAATTTGTGTTAAAAGTTTTGTTGGCATTTTCATCATACGAAAATGTAAGCAAAGTTTTTTTAAATGTAAACAAAACTTCATAGTTGGCGATAATATTTTGGTTACAAAGTTTGATTGACTACGTTTCGTGAACTTTTTGTTGCCAACTAAAAGTTCGCCAATGGTCAACGGGATAATACGTAAGTACCGTGAAGCTTGCATATAGCAAAGTTGCAAGGGACAGGAAAAAAATTCATTATAACCGATATTTGCAGTAACCAATAAAATTATAGGTATAAGAAAATCAATAAGAATGACTTATCCATCTGAATTTTGTGAAACAAAAATCATAACTATAAGGCTGAAATGCATCGCTCAATTTATATTGTAAAGAAAATGTAACGTCCTTTTGAACATTTGAATTAAAAAAAAAAAAACCTAGCACATTTCCCATTTTATCTAAACTTTAACTGCAGTTAAAGCTATGGGCTTCAAAATAGTCACAAAAATTTTGGAAACTTTCCACAGTAATTTTTGATGTTATCCTCCTTCTTTTTATATCAATTTTGGTTTTTTTCAGATTCATCAGACATATTATCAGAAACTGTAGCAATAACAGAATTATCAATCTCTTTTACCTTTGTTTCAACACAATCATCACTTGCACCATAATTGTCAAAAGTAAGATCTTCTGGCAAAACTATTTTTTCTCATAACCCATTCCACATTGAACCATCTTCATACACAGGATTGAAAATGAAGGATTGTCGGATTAATCCTTAAAACCCTGCATGTATCCAGCAGTTTTTCCTCTGTTTGTGAATGTACATCACACCAGATATCATCCAAAAATTTCACAAGCAATCTTTGTGTGTTTAGGCTATCTCAATGTATCTGAGGACTTGTTTAGTGAAGTGCTTAGGCTCAATGCATCTGGGCTCAAGATCAATCTTTGTTACCAAATAATTGTTGCTTCTGGGATTTTGCATTTACTTCAAGAAGTTCCATGAAAGTAACATTTTTCTTCACCTCTCCCACACTAAAACTTTCACAATATTTAATGTACAGGTATCTAATTGTTCGCTATAAGTGATACGTTTAATATTATGAAAGTGTTGCAGATCAAAGATGATAGTTTGTGATAACCAATAATTTACTACATCCGAGCTCGCTATCAGCTGGCTCCACTGTATATACATCCATAAAACAAATATTTTTCACCTTTTATTTTCTTTGTGAAGACTTCATTCAATTTTTTAAATTACACATAAATGAAGATTTATTTTTATATCCCTTGTGAAATTCAAGATAGCATAAATTTTGTTCACATAATTAAAACTTGAATCACCCATGTACAAAAAATACAGGGTGTTCATAAATTAAGTTCACAGCTTCCCATTGCATTTAAACAGTAAATTAAAACAGATAAGAATTTACAATAATTTTTACAATACATAACAATTATAAAAGTTTGTGTTTACATGGCCAGCATGTGAACTCCATGTGCACTTCTTTGGTGGCATGGTGGATATCTAGACAATAAATAATCTAGTTCAATTCATGTGCAATGAGGAATGTTAGGTGTTAATTAGATTGGTGCACTGATGTGCTCCATGAGCTCTGAGAGAGAAGTCAATATTTTTAATAAAGTCCCAATTAGGAAGAAGTCACATGGGATAATATCAGAAGAATATAGTCATTCTATCGGACTTTTATGACTGATCTAATGCCCCCATAAATATTGATCTAAACAAAAGTGAACATCCAAGGATCAATATAGAGAGCACCGTTTCATCAGATAATTATGCCTGGAGTATCCTCAAGTTGTGGAATTATGAAGAGTTGCAACATGTACATTTACATGTTGCCAGTAACAGTCGATTAAAAAAAGAAACAGAATCACCTGTCATCGAATGTAAAAAACTTTCACAGTTACTACACTTGGCAATAATTACTATAAGTTCTTATCACATAAATACTACATGAAGTTATATGTTGTCATGTATGAATACTTTGTATTATAATTCCTCAGTAAATCCAGATATATTATATTAAAAAATTACCTGTCAAGAAATAGTTGGTATGTTTGGGGATGCATTATAGGATGTATTATATTGATCAAACGTTTCAAATCCATATCTGGATTCTAAAAAGATACAGTACATTTGAATTAGAACCAACTTTAAAATATTTATTTTGAAACATAAAAGAACATTAGAATTTAAATAGATTAGGTGTTACAAGATAATATAAACAATTCTCAATATATAAAATGATAACTCAAATTTATCAATATTTCAAATAAATAAAATACATGAATTTTTTAGTACAGTTACTATTCAACTACCGTAGAATTCCGTTGATCTGTTTTTCTCAAATGCAAAGGAAAATTGTGGGAAAATATAGTGGGTGTTTATTGAGAATTTTATGCTAAAAGAAACATGTAGAATTCTGCCCCATCAAATACAACAGAAAATTGTAGAGTATTTTGAAATGGGGGTAGGCTATTTGGAATTTTCCGCTAAAATTACAAGACTTATTTTGGAGAATATTTTTATTAATAAAGTATGCTATTTGATGACAGAATTCATTGGTAAAATGCGATGAAAAATCATTAAGTATGTAGCAGGGAGGCATTCAAATATAAAATCAGTTTATGATTATCTTATAGGCATGATTGTAAGATAAAAAATTATATTTTTATTAATAATTAATTTTATTTTATTTGATGATCAAATATTTTATTTCTTTTTGTGATGTTCAAGGGGAAGGCTGTTTCATGGAATTTCTCAGAATTTCAAATTGAGACAAAATGTAGGAGAGGAGCATTTTCACAGGAAGGGTGGATCAGTGGAATTCTAAGGTATTGGAAAAATATTTTCTACAAACTAGACCCTACCCACAAAGCACAGATATCCAGATCTTATCTATATTATCTATATTACATCCTACTGATCCGAAATAAGTTCACGGATAAAAAAATACATCCAATAGATATGCATAAGTAACATAATCTGGATCATCCCAAGTTAATGATTATTTTACAAATCACATGTTCTGGATGATGAATACAGTATTGATCTATTTTTCATGATGGATGTAATATGGATGTTCTGGATGATCTAATCCATACTGCATATACCATGTACAAAAAATAGGCCAATCAAGTGTTCCTCATCTAATTTACGTTCATAAATTACATGCTTTGGATGTTGACCCATAAACGAAGTAATATAGATCCATCATGGTCAAAAAATATATCAATCCCATGTTTAATAAAATACGGCTGAGAGAAAAAAAAAAAATCATTAGAACAGACTTTTGCCCTTTACCTTGTCATCATGGCCACCATGATTTGTATTGCAATGTTATTTTTCCAGTTGAATCTGTCTGTTCTATATTTTTTTTATTCTAAAATTTACAGAATAACTAAATGTTATGTTGAATCATATACTTAATTTTTATAAGTTTAAACATATTATAATTAAAATGATAAACAAGCTAGAGATTTTGCTATACTGTTACTGAAATTTATTGTAACTTTTATGTATTTTTAATATTTTACATTATCTTAGTATGGGGGCAATAAAAATTCATATTTTCATCATTACAGCTATGTTACAAACATCTGCAGTGGCAGAATTTGAATAATAATAAAGTCACTGCTATTGCAGTACTTCTAAAAATGAAAATTAGGCTGATGAGAAGGAAATTGCAAAGTATATAGTATGCACAAAATAATTATCTGAGTGCTAATTTTTTCTAACTAGTTTTAATTCTGATAATTCTGATAATTTTGATATCTTTGAAAAAAAAAAAAAATAATAACTTAACATTTGGCGACAAATTTGGTCAAAATATCGCCAACTTGACAGTTTTTTATATGGGGCCAAATAGGTAAAAATGATTTATGGAAATAACGTCAAATTCATAAAATTATAAATAACATATATATATAACATATTTATGTATAACACATTTTAATATAATGGAGTCATGTGCTGCCCACATCAGATTTTTCTTTTGTATAAAGACAGCTGAACATATTGGTAATTGCATGAAGCAACATTATATGCATTTTCTATGTAGTACTAGTTGAAGAATGACTGTTATGTTGAAGAGTGCTTAGATTATCTTGTGTTCCAAAAAGAAATACGTATAATGTTTCATTGAGTACTGTATATTGATGTAGAATTCAGCAATATCAAAATGAAAAAACCCTTTAATTTATGATTATGACAGAAAAAAAAAAGGTGCCTTAGACATTAGATAAAAGTGTCACTACATACATATGTAAGTGAAAAATGAATTATTGGCCTCTTTGTTATTTTTAACATGCTGAACATACATATCACTATACAGAGGTGGTGTTGCCAGGGGGACTCATGACCCCCCCAGAGAACATATTGAAGGTCAAAGAAATGACATCTGGAGAAGTGGTAAACAAATTATTTGGTCATCCCCCCCCCCCTCTCCATCCCTCCCCTATATATAGAAAATTTCATGTTATAGTAGAGTGATAGCACAGAAAAGTGTTGTTGCTCAGATGTCAATTTTTTAACTCAGTTTCATTCAATGAATGTATTTTGTGTGCTATGCAGTTAAAAATACAACAAAGTTCTGAATTCATCACAACACAATATAATTTTTTTATCTGTTTATTTACCAACAGAAACTTATCATTGGAAACAAAACTGTTCCCTTTAATATTTTTAAAAAATATGGGAGATCAGATCGTAAAGAAGCATATTGAAAAGCGAGAACATCTACCTACAGCAAGAGCTGTTAGAGAACAGGTAGAAAATATTCAGAAACAGATTTCTAAAGAACAGATTTTATCAAGCAGGGAAAAAAATGGGCAGTGTTTACACCTGAAAATAGGTACTTGCAACAAATCGATTAAACACAGTTAGTCAATTAAATAAAACAACTAACTGCCAACTACTCCTCCCCCTCCATTCTGTTTTAATCTAAAAACTGCCCCAAAAATTTACTGTGTTTCTTCTCTCCCCAATTCTCATCTCTCAAATATGAGTGTGTGTAATTTATTATATATGTATATACAGTGTGCCAAATAATTTTTAAGATTGGCACTAGATGTTGGAGTACAGTGGCTCCACCAGTGTAATCGAGCATGTGTCATAAGCCTTGACCGTCTGCTGGCGCACTGTCAAAAGTTTGATGCATTTGCTAAACTAACTCAAAAGATACGGCCTTTCATTACAGAAGTAGAATTTTTTCGTGCTGAATTATTGAGATGGAAAAAAGAACTGTAATTAAATTTAACACAAAACTTGGTAAAAGTGCCCTGGAAATATACCAACTGATGAAACAAGTTTACGGTGGGTTTTGTTTAAGTAGATCAAATGTTTTCCTGTGGCACAAACGTTTTTTGGATGGAAGAGATATGCTAGAAGATGATAAGCATACCGGAAGACCAAGTTCATCTAGGACACCTGATATTATTAAAAAAGTGTGTGATTTCGTGGAAAACAATCACTGTGCATCACTAAGAATGATGGAAGAGTCTTTAAACATCAACAAAGAAATTATTCGAACCATTCTGCATGAAGATTTGGCCAAAACAAAAGTATGTGCTACATTTGTTCTACACACTTTAACCAATGAACAAATATCAAGGAGAAGTGCACATTGCAGAGACATCATTTCAGCCACTGAAAATGATTCAAACTTCTTGAAATCGATTGTTACAGGTCATGAAACATGGTGTTTTTAGTATGATCCTGAAACAAAGTGTGGAATGGAAGTAAAAAAACTCACCACAAGTCAAAAACATAAGAAAAGTTCCATCCAAAATCGAAACAATGTTCATTACATTCTTCAATAGTAAGGGTATAATCCACAAAGAATTTGTTCCAACTGGACAAACAATTACTGGTGAGTATTATTTAAATGTTTTGAAGCGCTTGACAGCTAGAATTTGTCACATTCGTCCAGAATATTGGGATGAAAGCAGTTGGTGTTTGTTGCATGATAATGCACCCAGTCAGACCTCACTTATTGTTTGTAGATTTTTGGCAAAAAATAACGCTGTGTGTTGAATCATCCACCGTATTCACCTGATTTAGCACCCTGCGATTTCTCTTTATTCCCAAAACTTAAAATGAATTTAAAAGGGTGTTATTTTGATGATATTTTGACCATACAAACAGGCAAAATGAACTGGAACAGGCATTCAAATCATTATTAAATCGCTGTAACAAGTGTACTGAAGCCAGAGGGGCTTATTTTGAATAAAAAACAAAAAAAATCATAATTTCTTGTTTCAATTTCATTTTACAGACCCAGTCTTAAAAATTCTTTGAAACACTATGTATATATTGCATATCAAATATATATAACCACACTTAGCAATTAAAAAAAAATAATTAAAAAAAATCCATCTTTTTTCTTTTTTTTTTATCCTACGCCCGTCTGCGGCATCTCTGTCATCAATCGACGAGCAGCCCAATAAAATGAAGAAAGAGTATAAAAACAAGAGTAAAAATTAGCCTCCATAGAGTTGTGTGTAGCAAACTTTAAAACAATGGGGCAGTTCTTGAGGTGGTCACCGTCCATATCACCCTGGAGGCACAGAGGGCAGCAAGCTGTATCTTTAACGCCTATCCGATGTAAATGTTTTTGCAGGTAATCATGTCCAGTTGTCATACAAAAGCAAGCAACTCCAACAGACCGAAGCAAGGAACTAGGGATTTTATTACACTTGTTGAGCAGGATTTTCCAACTCTTATCCATAGCAGTATCAACATATAAGGATAATCTATTTACTTTTATTTTATTGTAAATAATTCTTTTAATATTTCGGAGAGGCAGGGGGGATTCAGGCTGTACCATAAGAAAATCCATCATAAAGTGGTCTCTAAATTTAAACTGCCTACTGGTCACTTGCTACTAAGCAAAAATTCAAATTTTCAGGACTGGTGCTACATAAAAAAACCTACAATAAAGTTTCAAACAAATGCTTAAAATATAATATATCTGTTTGCAAGAATCCCACTTTAAGTGTTGCAGGCCCAGACTGTCCGATTCACCCAAGTGTTAAAGCAGCGTTTGGACGGACGGCAACTATAAGTGTTATAAAAGTTGTAAGAGAGTTGGATATATGTACAAGGTCTATAAAAGCTTGATATAAAAATTGGGATAACCAAATACAGATAAGTATATAATATATTTTAATATTGTCTGTTATATTATTCTTTAAATGCTTCATTTTTCAGTACCTAATGTTTATGCCAATGAAAATGAAATACAACTACATATAACAAATTATTTACATAAAAAGAACTGTTGTAAGTGTGATTTAAGTATTCGATTTCTTATATATATATTTTTTATTCCTTTTGGTTTTAACATTTTAAAGATTTGCCCAGTTTTTCTTTAAACAAAACAAAAAATTCGCAACATAATAACAATGATTCAAGACATAATAACAATGTTAAAAACATTTGCAAGAATTAAAAACAAACAAACTATAATTAAAAGTACAAGCAGTGAATTACACCATATCTTACATACATATCAAACTTGTTTTTATTAATATGCATTGCACTATAAGATCAAAAAATAAATTTTAATATTAATATAATAATTCACATTTATATAAAAAAAAAGAAATCTGATTAGAATAAAATATTGAATATATAATGGTATATATGTATTTTACTGGATGTATAAATTACTAAATAGTATAATATACAAGGTAGGATCAAAAAATTCGGAGACTGACTTACTTGATGGATATGATTTATTGATAACATATGTTACACACAATGACCTTCAAAGTGCTCCCCCTCTGCAGCTATGCACTTCTGTCAGCGTGAGTACAGTTGCTGAAAACATTCCTGGAAGCCTTTGGACAAGATGGTCTTCAGTGCGGCTGTCGCAGCTTCATCAACCTCAGATGCACTCTTGCAACGACGTCCTTTGAGTTTGTTTTTGAGACAAAAGAACAGGTAAAAATCGCATGGGGCAAAATCAGGTAAGGAGGGTGTAGACGGATTGACATTCCATGTTTGGTCAGTGAGGACTGTATCATGAAAGAATGAAGAGCAGGGGCATTGTCATGTTACAGCACCCAATCCTTGCTTTTCCAGAGTTCAGGGCGTTTTCAGCAGATAGCATCACGGAGACGAGCCAGGATCTGTGTGTACCTCTTCTTGTTCACTATTGCCCTTCCGGTATGAACTTGTAATGCACCAAGTCCTTCTGGTCAAAAAACATTTCCAGCATTACCTTCCCCTTTGAACGGTCCAAACACAACTTTTTGACTTCGGCGAAGTTGGTGACTTCCACTGTGAGGACTGCCGTTTCATTTATGAGTTGTACAAGAAACACCATGTCTCATCACCGGTGATAATTTTTAAAAAGAATGTCGGATCTTTGTCAGCAACTTCAATCAGTTCTCCACAGATCCGCATGTGCTCATCCCACTGATCTTCAGTTAGCATTTTGGTACAATGTGTTGACACACACAATGCATGTTCAGTTCGTCCGTCAGCATAGCTTGGTAGCTCCCGTATGAAATTCCTACTTTTTCAGCAATGATGTTGATGGTTTGATGTCGGTCGGCATGCACAGCACAATTTCCGCCAACTTTTGAATGTTGTCCTCTATAATTGATGTTGACGGCCGCCTAGTCCGTAGATTGTCTTCTACAGACACACGGTCAGCCATGAATCGGGAGTGCCATGAAAACACCTCTGCACGACACACTGCTCTCTCACCATACACCTGCTGCAACATGTGCAATGTTTCTGTCGGCGATTTCACCAAACACTGGAAAAATTTGATATTCACAAGTTGTTCTTCAAATGCCATTTCCATTTTTGACAAATACGAACGACTACAGTTCACTGACACGTACTGTCTGGAAAAACCATGCACTGCGAATCTGCTTCTTCCTTTTCACATCTCGCATCACATGTGCCTCTATGCCAAGGTAAAATAATTCCTCTCTCCTCCAATCAGGGTTGGAGATATTAGCAGAGGTCTCCAAACTTTTTAATTCTACCTTATATATAGAAATCATACTCATAATTCTCGACATACATTAATTTCAAATGATCACAAAATATAATCTTTTTAAATCAATAATGAAAAGAATATTTACTTGAATTAGTTTCAGCATAGTTGATGCAAAATCTCTATTCTGTTGATTTGTGTGTTCCCAGTAATATTCATCTGTTCTTGAATTTAAACTTTTAAGGGAACCATGTTTAACAACACAAAATTCTTTAATGAGAACTAAAAGTGAAATTTTATGAGCAGTAACATAGTCACGAGAAGCTTTAGAATTACAACCAGAGGGTGGAATATCAGGAGGCACCATACTTTAACCTAAAATGTACACATATTTTAAAAGTAAGTTCAATATTGATTAAATAATGATAAACATAAAAGTATGTTATAATTTAATTCTGAAGAACCTTGGAATTCAAAAGATACACGATATATCCTAAACTATAAAGGAGAATTAATAATTAAAATATAGGTCTGTCCTGTATCTGACATGAAAAAAATTGCATTTGACCAATGACTTATAGAGATTTGTAATGAGAATTCCTGTGAATGAGGTAGCTGAGACTTCAAAGATTAGGAATCACTGTTTTATAGTAATTAAAATTGGAATCTATATTGATGATTACATATAAACCCTACATATGGACTCTCTTTTTTACTAAAGCAAAATGTCTTGTTTATGAAATATAATTGAAGCCAGATGACACTTGTCATCTACATAAGTAACTACGATATTATCAGCACAAATATAGATATTTTTTAGTAAACTCATTTGATTGACTTTGCATATTTTTTCATTTTACTTTTGGGGAAACATGTTACAGTAAAAAAAAAAAACAATGATCGTTTACAGCAGCGACCTCAAAAAGTGGTTAGAATGGCTTCAGTTGAGTGATGGCACAATCAAGGGATAAAACTGATTTAAATGAAGAAGATTATATCTATGAAATAGAACAACTCAAAGACCAAGCAGAAAGCTTCTAAACATGAAATATCAAAGAAATCAATGGAAATAATTTTTATTTAACAAAAGATGAAGTTTCTAAATGGAAAAAACACAGCCCCCCCCCCCCCCCACACACACACACACTAATGTTAAAACATGAACTTGTAACAATATTTCACATTTAGAAGTGCCCAAAGTATGAAGCCAGTCAAATTAAAAATAAAATAGAAATTTTCACTTTATTCTTGCATTAAAATATATTAAGCATTATAGTAAGAACATCTTACAAATATTTATATCGATCAAGTTCATAGAAATTTTTCTAGGGAGAGGGATGCTAACCATACTGAGGTGATAGAGATCAGAGCATTCACTGGTTGGTTATATCTGATTGGATTTCTAAGGTGTTCAAGAAAGAACTTATCTAAACTGTAGGACAATTCAAAGGGTAATGAACTTGAATCGCCCTACTTGTCCATGAGTAAAAATAAGTTCAAATCAAATTCTTTTAGAGATGTGTGTAATTTGATAATGTTCATGACAAAAATGCCTGAAAAGAGAGTGATAAATGAGCTTAGCAATTTTTCAAAATAATTTTCTCCAAGTGAATAATGAAATGTTCATGAATAACTGTTAGTATTTAGAGAAAATTGTCCATTTAAACAAGATATTCAAAGTAAATCTGCAAAAGTTGGAAGTTTTCACCTTAGTCGATGCTTAAGCAGCATACACATCTAGCCTAGAACCCAGGTTTCTCGCTGTTGATTGCCATTACACCAAATCGTGATAAAATGTTGGCGAGTAAACAAATGATCAAATTCGCCAAGTTACAATTTGCCGAATCATAGATAGTTATTTTTTCTCAAACCCCTCTCTAAATGTTTTTGCTATTTTTTTTTTAAATTCCTGAAATAAACCAATAGAAGTAGCTTCTCACAGGGCTGCCAACCCATGCATACACCTGCCATTACTCAGTCATTTTTATCATTGAAAATGAATTTCGCAAGCCATCCGATTATATAACCCAATGCAACAGTGTAGAACATATCAACTGTTCATTTGTTTAAAAGCTCTTTACAACAAAGAAGAGGGGGCTAAAAAAAGATTAGAGTAAACATTTTTGCTTCATCTCAAATTTCTGCTTTTTGTCAGAAAAAAAAAATTATGCAATATTTTGGAAAAATAAATATTTCCAGTAATGTATAAATTAATAAAGAGTATTTTGGGAAAGTACTCTGTTATCTTTTATTTCTTTTACATCTTTTCAGTACAACATTATTTAATTATATTGTCACTGTAAGTAAGTAAATTGAGCATTGGAAATCTACAGAACAGATATTTTACACTCCATAACTGAAAATTGATTTAGCACAATGGCATCTTCAGAAACTTACAAAAAATCTATTTCATGCTTTTTTTGCAGTTAAACTGTTTGGATTATCCAAAATTTCGGATCTGAATTTGGATTAGAGGGTGGAGGATAAAGGGGATGTGAAATCAGAAGATGTGAAATCTTTTTAAAGGG
Organism: Amaurobius ferox; assembly: GCA_951213105.1. Taxonomy (NCBI): domain Eukaryota; kingdom Metazoa; phylum Arthropoda; class Arachnida; order Araneae; family Amaurobiidae; genus Amaurobius; species Amaurobius ferox. The sequence goes on along the minus strand of OX578139.1, from coordinate 84,737,895 downwards.
GATGTGAAATCAGAAGATGTGAAATCTTTTTAAAGGGGATCTGAAATCAGAAGATACAATACCAGAGGAAGTTATTCAGAGAGGCTGCAGGGAAGCGCCCCCCCCCCTCTCCCCTTGATCAAGTACCTCAAATTATTTTAGTTATATAGGTTAATTACAATTTTTAAAGAAATTATCTGAATTTTATTTCAACCGAAAGTCGAATTATTGGAAATACGTGATGAAATTCTCACTAGATGGCAACACTAAAGCTCTGACTCTAAAAAAAAGTCTCCTGTGCCCTTTTCATACCATGTTAAATCTATAGGGAAAAATACTGCATTACAGGGAAAGATGAGGGATTTTTAATGAGGATCGCTTCTCTTTATCGTCTCTGGATGATAGAATGAATGGAACATTAATATAACTACAATAGAAATTCAAGTTAAAAAAACAGACATTGCAATATTGCAATCTAATGTGAGTAGCATTGGTTTCCACATTTTTCGCCAAAGAAGAAATTAATACTGTGAACGACTGACTCGAATTGGATAAGTTTAGCTAATTTGGCCTCGAATTTCTCTTGCTAACTGTGTGTTCTCTCTCTTGCTTCTGTTTAAAATAACAAATTTGGATATTTAAATAAATACTTGAAAACAAATTACTGTATTTATGTAATTCTGATTTATTTTATTAATTCTATTAATCTAGTTCTATCAATTTTGGTTCATGACGAAATAGTTTAGCATTAGATACAGAAAATAGAAATTCAAAAATGTTTCCATACATATTTTGTACTTTTTACTTAATTGAATAAATGGGGGTTATTTATGGTATTTTGGGGGTTTCTGTTCTTTGTCTTTGGTAGAAAAATGCATTGTTTGAGGCACGCAGTTTAGTTTGACAAGTCACTTGACCCACTCATCCGTATTACTTACTGAAACTATTTGGCTCCGTAAGTGCCCCAGGGGAAGGGGGTCATTTCTGATGTAGGGTGTTCCTGTCCTTTGGAAATAGGATCATTTCTGATTTAGGGTAGTTCTATGCTTTGTTTGACGAATTTCAATGCATTTAACCTCTTAATTGTTTAAAAGTTACGAGAATTGTATTTGTGGCATACCCGTGGATATTTTTAGTGACACTTTCAGAAATGTGTTGTCTGAGAGGGTCTCTTGACTTATGTCTTACTTCTTCAGTTATTTAACATTAAAGATTGAAAAAATTATAAATATTTGTTAAAGAATGTTAAAAATCAATTTTCAACCTGATACTTGATTCTTTGATCTGAAGTTGTTTTCCTTAACCCCTGCCCCTTCACCGGAAACTACTCAACCCCCCAGGTTTTGCTTCTAATTTCATTGAAGACCAATATTGCTCCGATACTCCCCGAGCGTAAATTTTACTTGAGGTAGACCTACAATTTCTCATCTCACTTCCTAATTAAGCGATTTTGAACCTACTGGTGGCTATAGTCTCTGCACTATCTATACGTCTATCGCCTGGACATGCAAATTTTTTATTCAACCCCCCCCCCCCTGAGCATAACTTGTAGTTTGACTAGTCCACACGGTTTTACATTTTGGTTCCTAAATTGAGCGATTTTGAATCTTTTGGTAGCTACAGTCTTTGTACCATCTGAATATACATCTTTTTCATATCAATCCCCTGGGTACAACTTTTACTTTAAGTAGTCCCCCTCTAATTTCATATCTCGGCTCCTAATTGAGAGATTTTGATTTCGCTGGTGGCTATAGTCCCGGCACCATTTGTACATGTGACCTGGACATACATATTTATTATGTCAGCTCCCTGGGCATAACTTTCAGTTCGGTTAGTTCCCCCCCCCCCGCCCCCCCAAATTTCTTATTTTGCCTTCTAATTGAGCGATTTAGACTTTGCTGGTGGCAATCACTTAGATATACAACCTTAATGTGTCAACCCCCTGAGCGTAACTTTTACTTTAAGTAGCCTCAATTTCAAATTTCAGTTTCACAAAAAATGCATCGCCTTGGTTCCTGAAATACCTGTGTATAACATTTCAAGGCCGTACGATGTTTACATTTTCCGCTACAGATCTTACACACACACATCGACACACAAACATAATTTGTTATTATGTAATATGAAACAACCGTGGTGGAAGAGGGAAGACCTCCTTTTTTTCATATTTACTTTTTTATCTACCTTAGTAACACTTGCTCCAATTTTGATGCAATTTTCACACTGTATTTTCTACTCCATAATGGACCCACTCGATCTGCTCACTCTAAACTATGATCCATTTCAGTTGCTTTACAAGTTCTACATCAGTGCAATGGGCTAACTACTTATTGCTATAAAAACCGGTTGCTATATATAGTGACTGCTAGCAGGCAGAACTTGCTAGTATCATTTTAAAGAATAATACAAATAATCATAAAGCATAAGAATTTTCTGAAAATTCCAAATTCATTCTTAAACTTGTATTAAAAATAGTTCTTTCATTTCTACATATAAACAGCCGTAGATTTAGTTGGTTTTCGTTCTGTAATTATTTTACTGTTTGGGTTACAGGGACGGTCAGGTACAAAACTGTTAGCCATAGAGTGTATATGAGAAAAATTATGTGCATTTTGAGTGTAAAAACATTTGTGCTAATCATAAAATAAATACTTAACATGCATACGACTAAGAGTATCTAATTTTCACAAATTTGATACAAATTTATTTAGAAATGTATTCAAATAATTTCCATGGTTGCAATGGGCTCTTAATCATTTTAAGGAAACTTGCACAACGTATATCAGCATAAGTAAAATAATAATTTGGCATACAGCTGTTTCAAGGTAACGCATGAGCCAATTTATCAGTGCCAGACAAACGACAAACTCAAAGTCTAAAAGATGTAGTTGGCACAAACTAAGGGATATATATACATAAATACATAGGTGAGTGCCTCCCTTTACATGTTGCTCACGAGCTGCCACTGTACCATACATATGGGTTCTGCATTGCGGTCAGCAGATACTTTTAATTCAACCAAACTTAACAATAGCGAGCTTATATACCCTCTGTGGAAAGTTATGGATAAAGTATATAACTCGTGAAATTATATGAACTAATCAGCTAAATTCAAGAAGTTTCCAGAACTCACCCAATAGGTAATATTTTTTCGAATTCGTCGCTATGGTCAATTGACTCAGACCTTCAAATTACAATAATGGTTTTCTGTTCAACAATATGACGTCACTTCCGTTTCAGTAACATTTCTTTCAAGATTTACTCTACCCATGAAACTAGAAGTGTCCTCTTGCCCTGAAGTGATCACATCAAACAACAAATGATCACTTCAAAAAACGTATGGGCTACCTTTTCAGTGTGAACTTGCAAGTAGTTGAACGTTAAAATCTGGGCTGAAAGCCGATTTCAATGCTATGCTTTTGACATATTCACAATGAAATAGGTAAAGAGAACCATCGAGTTTGCAAAACTGTCGTCTGCTTTTTACAATTTTAATTGAAAAACATTACATTGTTTTTCTTTATCTTTATTAGTTATTGCGCAAAGTCAAGTTCTATACATCTTATGACCACTTATTTTTCTGCTCGGCGTTTGTCACTTGGACAATAACACATTTAATATTTAGCTACTGTCAGAGTTTTGACAGATTGTCCATACTACATGTTTATAGTATTCACATTATACAGTTTTTTTTTTAATTTTAATAAATGTTATTCTATACAGTACCTTTAAGTTTCAAATGAAATTTTGGAAGTCCGGTTAAAAAGTAAATAAATAAATAAATAAATTGCAGAATCAAAGTTGAAGTAAATTCAGATTTTGACAGTTATAAAAATAAATAAATGGATAAATATAAGAAAAAAAGGTATCTGGCGATATGAAATTTTCTCTAAAAATTTGTGAACTCACGTGAAGTTTAAAATTTAACGTGTTTGAAACTATTCAAGTTTGTTTTAAATTTAGCGGAACACTCAAAATGTTGGAAGCTGGTGACACCTCGAAAGTAATTTTTAAATGTTTGATAAGAAATTTAATTTAATTTAATTTAAATGCAGTAGATAGTTATGTAACTATGAAGTGTATATTTTCTATTTTTAGACCTCTTTAGAATATGGAACTGGAACAGCTGATGTAGGTACAAGTACAATGGAAGTAAGTATTCAATAAAACGCATTGTTATTGATTAAATTATTTATTTTATTTTAAAAATGCCTTCACGAATCTCCCTTATTTATGAAAGATATAATACCGGTGGGACTGCAACGAAACTGTAACCAATAACTGTCTTCCAAAGTTTTCAAGTTGGGTGTTGTCAATCCGTCAAATATCTTTATTTATTTAAATTTACTATAATAGCATAAATGATGAGTGCTGAGCAAAAGGTACTATATATATAGGAGTATTTTAAATTAATTCTTTTGCTTCCTGTTTTTGCACTACTGACACATAAATGAAGTTCTAGATACTTCAAGACAAGTTTCATAAGTTGCGGCTTTCTGCAAAATATGTCAATTCATCATATTTTTTCTGAGCTCTAATTATGTTTACCATTAATACCATTTAGTAATTTCTTTGAATAACACATTTAAAATTCTATTTCAGTTTAACAATCCAGAAACCCCTGGTTATGTTGGGTTTGCTAATTTGCCTAATCAGGTTCATAGGAAATCTGTCAAGAAGGGTTTCGAGTTCACTCTCATGGTTGTCGGTAAGTTTCCCTGTTATTTTAATTTCTTTGTTATTTTAATCGTGTATTTTTATAAGTTTGATCCTTAACGTATTAAATATTATACCTACTTTAATATTTTTTCAACGTAATTTAAGGTGCATGTTTTATTTTAGAGATTGTAAGTGTTGAAAGAGCATTTATTAGTAAATTTTTACTGAAAGTTCTTTAGCGGTTAATGTTATGATGGAAGTACTTACTTCTTACATAGGAAAGATTTTTTCCATTTTAGATGTGCGTAAATTGCATTATTTTCACCAAGTTGATTATTATAAATGGAAAAATGAAAGTTTTTAGTTTCATGTCTGCATTTAAAATCTAGACAAGAAACTAAAAACTTTCATCTTTCTATTTGTTCCATTGTATAGCCCTTTGACCAGATACATTGTATTGCACTAATAGTTTATTTCTAATCAAATTATGACATATATCATGACCAGTTTGAGAAGACACTTATGAGCAGAGAGGTTGATGTGATATTTGAGAAGTTTTATAGTTAGGTTACTCAACTCATTTTATTTTGAGCTTATATTAACTATTCTAGTATTTGTGCTTATTTATTGTAGTGGAAGAATAGGTAGATTGGTAAACTATAGGAAAAATACTTTCTTTTATATATATTATAGAGAAATAAAAAAGAATTGAAAAATTAATCCATTTTGAGTAATAAAGAAACCTAATGTTTTCAAAATTGTTACATCTCTATGCTATTAGTTTTCTACTATTTTCATATATTGTTTTGAAATTACAAGTGCTTTCATATTTTGTTTCGAAATAAATTTATAAACAGTGTTAAATTGTAAAATATAAAGCAAATATGCTATATGTTTAGAAATTTATAGTACAGGGTGATTATAATTAAAGTTGCGATTTTAAAGTGCTGTAAAGTAAGAACCACTGGTCAGAATGATCTGAAATTTGACATGAGTATACGTGAAGCAATGAAATTTTGTTTGGCGAAGGAAAAAAAACTTCAAAAATGTACCGATAGACTGCGCTGTATTTTCCAAACACTGGGTGTTGTTAGCCGAAAGAAATCAATAGTCAACTAAAGAAAAAGACAATTTAATCAGCATCACTTAATTTAATAATTGATTGAACCATCATGAAAACATGAAACAAACACCTAATACGCAAGAAATGTTCGATATGCTGTCACCGTACTCGACTGCGAGTTGGAAGCGCAAAACAGCATGTTCCACAACATATTGGAGTATATCAGAGGTGATGCTGCAGATGTGGTGCGTAATGCGTGCTTTTAAGTCAACTAAGTTTGTCGAACCTCCGGAGAGCAGTTAACGCACAATCACCGTTCTGGTAGAAAAGTTTGATGAGTCAAGCACGATCCTTCAGTGACAGAGTCATGACAAGGCACTCAATGAGAATTGCATGTGTTCCTCGTTTTTATCACAACTGTAATGTGCGGTGTGCATGCCTAGTCTTAATTAGCACACCTCCAGATTAGAGGTGTGCTTCCACATGCAACCTAGCGGCTAATTTTTTCGTTCTTCGTCAAGCAAATTCAATGTTGGATTCATACATTGCCATTTTTTGGTACATTTTTGAAGTAATTTTTTTTTTGCCAAACAAAATTCCATTGCTTCACGTTTACTAAGGTCAAATTTCAGGTCATTCTGACCAGTAGTTCTTACTTTACAGCGTTTTAAAATCGCAACTTTAATTATAATCACCCTGTACATCTTTGTTCTATAATAAAGTGATATGATTGGGTTTTCTACATATTATGCATTTGGGGGTTTTGTCGTCACCTCTGAGAGTAGAAGCCGAAGCACAATCACTCCCAAAATGGGCTGTGTTTTGTTCTTTAGGCCCAAATCTGGCCTTCGAATTTTGCCTGACCTTTTCTGGAAAATTCTTCCCTCAGTAACTTACATAAAGAAGGAAGTCATTGAATAACTGGCTCGTGTGGCTGGTGGATGTAACAGCCAAAGGATATTTTTCTTTAGACATTATTCCAATATTGTGTTTTGTGTGTATAATTTCTTATGCAAAATCCGTATCAAATTGGCGAAATACCTTATTACTTTTATCGTCATGCATTGGATATAAATAATACCGAAATACAGAGTGTAGATGTTCCTTAGAAGTGCTTACCATTTTTTGCATCTCATGTCATTTTAAATATATGCCATTTAAATTATATTATTCCTTCTTGTCTAAATTTCTTTTCAATTAAAGCTAACTGGATTTTAAATTGTTTTGTTGTTAATCATAACGTCAACAAACTTTTTTAGAGTTTTCTTAGTTAATTTTAATATTTTATTGTTGTCACATTAATTAAGAAAACTGCCCAGGCACTTGTAAAATTAAGCTTTGTTAAATCATTGTGAAGTATTTAAAATCATTCAATGTTGTTTAAAATGTATATTTTATCAGGTTAGCTTGTGTCATTCAATGCATTTGCCTAGTGTACTTAATTTGTTGTCATAAATTATTCAATTTCTTGCAAATATTTAAAAATTATTTTAATGTTGTTAGTTTTGGGATATTTTATAATAGACTAGCAGTATGACCATTTTTTATACTGATTATATAATACAAGAAACTTAAAATTCAGAATTTGTAGTGAAGTTTTAATATTTGGTGTCTTTATTTTCGAAATTTTATAATATTTCAAACGAAAAGGAAATAGGCGAGTTCTCGTGCTGAGATAATAAACAGACAGATAGATGCACAACTCACAATTTTATGTATACTGTTAATAGAAGATATACCTGCCATTGCTCATTATTTAAAATATGTACAAATTCCTGCAGCATTCTAAATGACATTGTTACTCAAAACATTTTATTAAAATATTTCATTTCATTCTCTTTTCACTTAATTCTTCTAAATTTAATTCTCCTTTCTGTGTTTTCTATACAAAATTATCTTTACAAGCAGATCTGAAGAAAAAAACATCCCGATCTCATTTGTAAATAAATTATAAAATATATATGAAATTGGATCAGTATATACTAAAATGAAAGTGTTAAAATGGTATTATCACTTTTATTCTGTTTCAACATTTGGTTAAGCACAATATGAGTTAATTGACTAAACACAATATATGAATTAATTAACTAAACACAATATATGAATTAATTGACAAAACACATCATAAGTTTTAGCGAAAATAAAAAATATGAGGTATTAAATTGAAAATGTTATTAATTCTCGTAATATTTAAAGCCGAAAGCTGTAATTGATGTAATCTAGCTAACAATGAAATTCCGATCAATAAAATTTCCTTTTATATCAATTTCTTTATTATTTAAATCAGAAAAAATTTAATAATTATCATCTGCCTAATAAACACATTTGATTTAATTGCATTGCTAAGCATCATGATATAATTTTTTTAATAAATTTGCAGAATTCATCATCTGCAGAATGCTATTTCTGTGGAAAGTTTAATTTTGGGATTTTTATTTATATCTCGACAATCCCTGAAACTTGAAACATGGACTAAATTTTAAGTGGGACTATTTAAAGACTACCCACAAAATTTTCATGAAATTCGATGAAGCTGTTCTACCGTGATGATGAGATAGATAAACACACAGACAGATAGATGTATTTTCAATTTTATTTATATAGATAAAAAAAAAAATCATTCTTTTTTTCAAATTTTGTCAACAGTAAGAAATCATAGCAATAAAAATGCTACACTAAAGTTATGAAAATTAAAATTATAATGTAAAATGTAATATTTCATACATCAAATAGCATATTTTTAACCGTTTGACAAGTAATTGCGTGTAAAAAATTTAGTATCTTAATATATTGCATGTATATTTTTCATTATTTGTTATGGCATGCTGAAATTTTAAAAGAATGGGTTAAGAAGTCATTTGTGTTTAGGTTGTGCACATTTTTTTACTGTAGTGAATAAACTGTTGTTATGTTATTAAAAATTGTTAAAATTACTTGGAAAAAAGTAAAGTAACCAACTTACAATTTCAAGTTATCATTGCATATTTCATTATATTAGTTAATGTTATTTTAATAATACAAAGCTAATTTATTCTTTCTTACATTTTCAATTCAATGGAAATATAAATGAAATATTAATGCCAAAAGTTCTATTATACAGCTTTATTAAATTTGCAAAGCCCCTGAGGTATTTCAAACTCTATAATTAAGCAAAATTGTTTACTATTTGTTAATGTGTGGTAGTAAAAAAGGAATGTAACATGTGCTATATTAGAAAACCTTAACTTCTACAAATTATAGTTCATAGGTTAATGAATGACATTCAACTAGTGTTTTATCTTAATTTTAAATCATTTTACAATTTACAACAACAAAATATAAATAAATAAATAAGCATATTGAGAGTTAAATTCTGATATTATTTTTTATGATTAATCTTATGATATTGAAAGAAAAAGATAGTATTCAGTTAATCATTTTAGTTTCAGCATACTTTAGGTGTAAGTGAATGTACTGAAAAATTATTTAAATAAAATGCCCGATTAAGCAATAAATATCCAGGGTTCTTTTTTAAACTTTTATTAAAACATCACTGACTAAGTGAATGGAATCCAGTCGTCTTTGCCCCCAGAGTGAATGAGTCATTATAAATATTTTATTTTAAGAAAATTTACAGCGATATTAATCTTTTAAATCACCCATTTTAATGTAAATTATTGAATTATTTGTGAATCCTTGCATTTCACTTTGTTTGTTCTACGATTTGTAGAAATTTTTAAACTTCCAAATTTAATTAATATTATTACTTTACTGACAAATTATTATTCCATTACATCAAACAGAAAAACAAAAGGGAAGCAAATAACAAAAGCTTCAATCATGATCTGGAAGACCTACTCGCAGTGGGCCTACAAGCCAAGACGTCAAAAGTTAGTGCTCTGGCCTCTGCTCTCGGAGGTGATGGTTTTGTGCACAGAAACTCAACCTTGCCTGTGATTGCTTCTGTTTGTAAATTTAAAGAAAAACAGTTTAATGTTTTATCTTATAAAGTGGCCTGAGAGGATTTGGGTAAATGTAAATCAGGATAATTTATACAATATGCATATTGGGGCATGGTGGCCCAGTGGTTAGTGTGTGGGAATTGCACTCAGTAGGCCCAGCTTTGATTCCCTCCGCTGCCAAAACTGCCGCCGTGTTCACACGGAGTCCGATCACGTTAAACATGTGGGTCCGTAAGTCCTTCCGAAAGGTTGGTGGTAGGGGAAGGTGGGTATGGTCCCTGTGGATGCCTCCCATACTGGGTTCCGGTCTAAATTAGGTAGCTCTTCCCTGTCGTCCAAACAGTTACCTTACACCTTTCTGGTAGGTTGGATGGTCTGGGTCTCAACAATATGCATATTGATGTTTATCTTTTATTTTTAGAAATTTTAATCTAAAAAATTGTAGGTAATTTTATTTTTAAGGATCATGAGATCCACTCAAAGGAAAATAAAGCTAATTTAAAAAAAAAAAAAAAAAAAAAAAAAAATACAGATGAATAGGAGATTTTATGGTATTGGTCCGTCCTATGTTTTATTGCATGCATGTTTATGTTTTTGAAATTTCTCAAAATGGAAAGTGTTACCATTGATGCACTGCATATACAGTGTAAATTTTAAATGATCAGATGTATTTACTTAATACATTTCTAATAGGTGAATCTGGATTAGGAAAGTCAACATTAATTAATAGCTTATTTCTTACTGATCTGTATCCAGAAAGACACATTCCTGATGCTGCAGGTTGTATGACTTATTTATTTTTTTGATATATGTTTTTAACTATTCTTAATGCTGAATCTGTATGTTAAGTGTTAAATAGGTTTCTCATAAATCTTGCATTAGCAGTCATATGAATATACATGATTTGCTAGTTATTTTGAATCGACATCTCCCCCACACATTTAAAATTGGATTTTTGTTATGACTATCTCCATTTCTACATGGTTTTATTTAGGTTGGCTTCTCTGTTTCGGTCTTGAAATTAATTTTTGACCTACTGCAAGCCTAAAAATGTTACTTTTGCAATGACAATGTAATAACATTGTATTGTTATACAGAAAGTAAGAAATTTCATTAGATAGTCATATCTTTATTAAGCCATGTTAGAAAGTGATCAGAAATTTCTGCACCATTTTATTGCAGAAATAATTTAAACGAGCACTTTAATTATTATAAAACATTATTTTTAAATGTTACTTTTATCGTATGTGAAATATAAGGCATTAACGAATCCATTGTATTTGTTAAAATGTATTCTCCCAAATAACTCTTAAAATTTGTACATTTTTTAAGTTTATTGCAGTACTTAACATCCGAATTTAGATTATTATTAGTGATAGTTCTTTTTTCTGTATTATATTTGTTTTTCTGTGAACCTTTCAGAAAAAGTCAAGCAGACTGTCAAATTAGAGGCATCAACAGTTGAAATAGAGGAAAGAGGCGTGAAGCTGCGTTTAACTGTCGTTGATACACCTGGATTTGGAGATGCCATTGATAATACTGATAGGTATTTACAAAATAGTATATTTTCACATTCTCATACTGTAAAACATAATATTGAAAAAGTACTGTTTTCACGAAATGTTTTTATTTTGAAGATTCTGATGCCAATATATGCTTTAGAACAGGTTTTGAATATTTTTAGGGTGATGTCTGTTTATTGTCTGTCTGTGATCGATTTCTTGTGTACACAATAACTGCTTCAAATATTAATGGATTTCCACAAAACTTTATATCTGGCTTTGTTAATGAAAAATCTAGAACTAGATAAAATTTTATGAAATTTGAGCAGAAACTTTGAAATAACATTTAACAAAATAGGATTTAATAACAAAATAAGATTTAAATTATAAAAGGTTGCAAAAATTCTTCTGAAAAATGCATGGAATTTAATTTTTGTATTTGAGTATATATACATTCTGCAATATGATGTACATCATATTGCAGAATGTATATATACTCAAATACAATGCTTCGTGAAAAGTACAGCAATTTTCTTGACTGTCGCAGGAAAAAATTCTGATAATTATCTAGTGCTTTGAAATTCAAGTTACCAATTAGTGTTTTAACTCTTACAGTTAATATATATATATATATATATATATATATATATATATATGTATATATAAGAAAAAAAGGTTTGAAGATCCAATGAAAGAAAAGTGAGAAGCTGTAACACGAAAATTCAAATATCTAATAGGCTTACGAAATAAAAGTATAAATCAACAAATCCTCAAACAAATGGAAAAAAATAAAAAACAAATAAATAAAATAAATATCGAATCAATAAGTCAATGAAAAGTATCAAAATACAAAGGTATGGAATCGAAAAAAGAATAACAAATGAAATCAAGCACAAATGCTATACACGCGGACAAGGCTCTAAGCCTAAATCATGAATTGTTCACTTCCACAAAAATCGTATTCATGCCCAAGTTTTTTGTAGAAGCAAACACAAAAATGTATGTTTCTGAAGAAATAGGCAGATTATATCTATAAACTATTTCTACTTGGATGACATACATAAATAAGAAAAATAAAAGGAAAAATGGATACCAAAAAACGGACTGAAAAAAACACACTAACCTAGTAGGCATGGGAACACAGAAAGAAGTGACAAGTGTTGCCATTCACAAAGGAATAAGATATGCTGTTGCCATTCGTAAGAAATATATATATATATATATATATATATATATATCGTTATTAAATATGAATATATATACATATATATTAGAATTAGTTCAGATTGTTTTATTACATTTTGATCTATGTATTGTTTTTTAGCCATATATATGTACAGTTTTTTTATTAATTTTATTTCCTGTTTTAGTTTCAAATCCATTATACAATATATTGATGACCAGTTTGAAAGATTTTTAAGAGATGAAAGTGGCTTGAATCGACGCAACATAAATGACAGCCGTGTGCATTGCTGTTTTTACTTTATTTCTCCTTTTGGTCATGGTTTAAAACCCTTGGACATTGAGTTTATGAAGCAGTTGCATGGAAAAGTAAATATTGTTCCTGTCATTGCAAAAGCTGATGCTTTAACTAAAAAGGAAGTGATGCAACTGAAAAAAAGGGTATGAATATATATTCACCTTATTCTATTCATCGTACTGCAATATAATTGATTTTATGAATTTTGTTAGTCAAATAATGAAAGAATTCTAGGATTCTGTTTCAAGTTATTTCATGACTATTTGATTTCATAATTTTAAAAAGTTACCTCAGAATATCTGAAAGTTCTCTCATGGCGAAACATAATTATTGTATATTTTAAGGAATTCTTGAAAATGTATGCAAAAAAAATATTCTTTATTAAACTATCAAATTACTTCAGCTACCTTCCCTAACAAAATTTAACCTTTTAAATTTTAAAGGAAAAATAATTTGACAAATGTCTTTAATATTTATTACTGTCACCTTCGGCAACTATTTTGCTCACATTTTGTTAAAACAGAGATGTGTTCAGTAAGGCTTCATAATATGTATCACGTGCATATAACCACCATGTAATAGTTCCGCTAACTTCACCCTCTCTAGCACCCACTATATCTGCCCAATCTATATTTAAAAATCTGATTTCGATCTGAATCCCACTTGATTAATAAACTCAGAAACTCTATGTTCCTTTGATAATGTCCCGATGGCTTGATTCTCTTCCTAAATGAGTCTTATAAAGAATCTAATGTGCATATGTGTGCTTTATAAAATCCCTGTTAGCTAAAAGTCTTTTAATGGATACTCCAAATTTATTGTTATGGCAACTAGCATCAGTCTGTATTATGCTAAGGACATATTGAAGAAAGACTCATGCATAGAAAGTATAGTAGTTTCCATTGAGGTCCTCTGGAAGAAGATATCGGGTAGAACTAGTGATACCTTTAAATCTTTTAAAATTTCATAAATCAACTAATCAGGCCATATATATCATTTTTTTGTGTAGTTTCAATTGATTGTTCTCTATGTCTTAATCTTTTATCTTCAGTTAATTATTATTGCCTTTTCTCATTTTTGCCGTATTTTCTTTTTCATTTTTATTTATATTTATATATACTTTTTAATTGTGATTTTTGTTTCTTAATATTCTTCTCATCCCCCTTTCCATTGTAGTGATATGTTACCTTCTATTTTTATCCTTAGTCTTGGTCTATAGTTACTCATTTGTAACAGATATGCTAGAGATGTTTTTTTTTGTACATATAGTAGTTTATGCATAGTTTTTGATTAAAATCTTTCAATTTTTAAGTGAATGTATTTGTAAATTAAATAAATTTGCTAAATTTCTAAATACTGACTTGGGGCACATAGTTACAGGAGATTTAGACCTTGTTAGTGACAATGTGTTAAGAACCATTATGTCATTTGGCACTAAATTTAGGATACCTTCTTGTAATAATTCTTTTAAAGTCTTAAAATCAATTAATCTTGATCTTGATAAATATATATATAAATTAGCTTGTAAATACGCTCTGCCATTAGAGGCATTTAATATGTGGAAATTTACTATATTAGAATCAATTAAAAATGCTATTAGAGATATTAAATTGTCTAGATCTTTATATAATATTGATAATATTAAACATTCCATTAATGATTTACAAAGATCCTTTGTTATCACCTATGTTGATAAAGCCTCTAATAATTATGCTATTATCTGTAAAAAATTTTATATTCAATTTCTGTTAGATTATTTAAAAAATAATAGTCTCTTTAAACCTGATTTACATTCCATCAATAGTATTAAATTGAAAATTATCAATATGTATAATGATTTAAATATTAAATATAAATATCTTAAATTTCCTTATATAGTGCTTATTCCAAAATTTCATAAAAATCCTATTAAATTTAGAACAGTTACTAGTGGCCATAATACTTACTCTACTACTGCGAGTAAATTATTACTAAATTCTTTAAATCTAATAAATAATAGTTTAAGCCAGACTAGCAATAACTACCATATTCTAAATAATAGTAAAGAATTAAAGAATAAATTAACATCTCTTAGAAAAATAATAGGATTTCAAACTTTTGATTTTAAAGATCTTTTTAATAATATTAAGATATCTGATCTATATGATGTAATTTTAGCTCTATATAATGCTTATATTACACCTCTTTCAAATCAAATTAAATTTAAAAATTTTCCTAAACTTCTTCACTTTGTTATTTTCAATAATTATATTTTTCAAGGAAATAAATTATACTTACAAGTCTCAGGAGTTCCACAGGGTGGCTGTAGTAGCAGTATGCTAGCTAATTTATACCTTTATCATTATGAAATGTCATTTACTTCAATAGATTATACTTTTTACAGATATGTTGATGATCTGATTTGCTTAGTACATACAGAAAATTATCTCATAGATATAGATTACTATCCAGACAATTTGGAATTAATACCTAATGAAGCTACTATTAATAAAAATGTTAATTTTTTGGATTTAAATCTTTTTATTGATCCTTCTAATAGAATTGTTACAAATTTATATGATAAAAAAGACTTTTATAATTTTAATATTAATAAAATCTTACCTTTTAATTCCTGTAATTCGATTCAATTGTTTAGAAATATTATACTCAATCAGCTTTTTAGAATTTATAGATTATCTGATAAAAAATTTCATGCTATGCATATCAATAATCTCAAAATTACTAGTAATTTATATAAATATCCCACTTATTTAGTAAATAGTATTGTTAAAAAATTTAAAATAGCTGGATTTTTATAATTCTTTCCATAGTATCATATAATTCTATTCATAGTATCTTATATTAGCCAGTCATCTCCTTATTTTTTTTTTTTTTTTTTTTTTTTCCATTCACTTCCCACTTCAGCATTACCTTTATTTGCCCCTCATTTTAGTAGCTCTTTTTGTATATTAATACTTTTTCTTTACATTTCGCTTCACAGTTTTTCAATTCTTGTGAATGGCAACAGTAAATGGTTTTTTATTTTTTCTTTACGAATGGCAACACTGGTCTCTTCTATCAGTGTTCCCTCGATCCCTGTAATGAATCGTCTGTACACATGCTGTGCTTTTTCCAGGTATTCATTTTTTCTTTTTTATTCCATCTTTATGTATGTCGTCCAAGTAGAAATAGTTCATAGATTTAATCTATCTATTTCTTCAGAAACATACATTTTTGAGTTTGCTTCTACAAAAAACTTGGACATGATTAGATTTTTGTAGAGGTTAACAATTCATGATTTAGGCTTAGAGCCTCGTCCACGTGTAAGGCGTTTGTGCTTAATTTCGTTTGTTATACTTATTTCGATTCCATACCTTTGTATTATATTTTTCATTGACTTGTTGATTCGATATTAATTTTTTTATTTTTTCCATATGCTTGAGGATTAATTGATTTTTACATTTGTTTTGTACGCCAGTTAGATAGTTGAATTTAGTTTAAGTTTTTCTTTTTTTGTTTCCATACCTTTTAATTTGGTTGATTTTCTGTAACTTGATAGCTAGTGTTTTGTATTTTTAATCCATTTGATTGATGATTTGCTGTATTATATTTTATTCTGTGGGTGTTTTTAAAAAGTTAGGTTTATCGTGTTACATCTTCTTACTTTTCGTTCATTGGATTTTCAAACTTCTATTATTATATATATATATATATATATATATATATATAATGCTTTTTAATTAATAGGATGAAATAATGCATTCAGTTGGATTGTTGACTAATTTATTATATATATCTAAAAGCAAAGAAGTCATTGGTTTAGTTCCTTAAAAGGATAACTTGAGCAATGTATTTAAGCACAAATAAAATAATAATAATGCAGAAAAGGACATGTTACGCAAATAAAATAATAATAATGCGTACTGCATTATTATTTTGTTATTAAATATATTGCTGAAGTATCCCTTATCTTGTGTTTTTTACTTATTGATTAGTTCACCATTCGCAATCGTTTTGACTTATAAAAATTTAAAGGTATTTTGATGTATAATTTGCTAAACACTTATGCAGTAGAGAAGAATTCAAATCCCAACCTTGATCTTTAGACCAGCATTTCAGAGAGAAATATCTTCGTATTTGTTGGAAGGTAGGCTAAAACCAATCGAAACAACTAAAAGGGCTTGCAAAGAAGTGCAACACCAAATATAGAATGGATATAAAATATAGAATGCTGTGTGAACAAGAAACAAGTTTAAAAACTATGTTTCTTCCAACTGTGTAAAAAAAATATCCTTTAAACTGCATTTATACAAGTTTACTACACATAATATTGTCATTTCCAGATTTAGGATTTGACCAGACAATTGATTTTCTGGTTAATAAAATACTGAGCTTGTTAAATTAGGCAGCTGAACTTCAAGTAATATTGAACATTTCTTTACCTGATCTACTCTAATAAAGTTAAAGATCTAAGCCGTAGCTCAGTGGTTATGGCTCTGATCACTGAATTACTGTTAGTGAAGCTGGGAGATACAAATTTGATCTCTAGTTTAAATTAACAGGATGCATACTTCTGCATTTACTAAATCAGTCTGCTGAATTCTAATTTGGATAAAAATAGTATTTTCAACCATTGAGTTCTCCCTTTCTATGAACCCTCTGTTTTTAGTTCCTGACTGCAGTTTCCCTCAGGATTTGCATCACAAATTGTAATCAAATTTATCAGAAGAGTGACACAAAAATTGTGCCGATTCATCACAATTGTGATACGTCTTTCATGACGATGATTGTCTTCCATTGCAAGTCTGTTTTGGGAATTTACACTCTAACACATACACACTTTCGAACGGACACATCATGACATGAAGCCGTTGGAGTATGACATCATACTGTAAAATCTCCAATACAAAAAAAGTTTTTTTATCGATAAGACCAATTTCAAATCGTATCTTCCATATCACAGCTTCAAATTAGTTTTATCTACCTCGTATTAAAATCCTGTTTTAAAAATACTTTGCAATGTTTTGTGCAGATATTTCCATTCAGTGCCTCAGTGATTCTATACTTCGTGCTGCTGATATGAAATTTTTTTTTGTATGCAATAGGAATAAAAATATTACATAAAATCCCCTTGTGTTTTTTCACCGAAAAGTACCACTTTTCCCGAAAATTTCTTCTGTATCCGGGACCATTGCATTTTTTCTTATGTATTGATGAGTTGTAGCTCCTGTGCTTTTTAGATCATGGAAATGAGATTTCATTTCACCATAGTGTGTGGAAGACGGTAGAGCTGCCAACCATTCTTAATTTCCTGTATTTGTTCTTTTTTTATTATTTTGTTTCAGAAATCCTATTTTTGGTAAAAAATTGTGCAGCTTTACATATGCCCAAAGAAATGATAATACATGGCTCATAAATCATAATATATGCTTTTGATCACAATGTGTTGAGCTGTTTCGCATAATTAATACCAATTCTTGGAGAAAACTCAAAAGAAAACTGCGTTATCATCTCATTCGTGGTAGGGAAATTTGGTCCGCTAGAATTTTGTTCCTAAACATAAAAAAGCATTTTATTATTGGTTCCTGAAATAATATTTTTCAAAATAAGAAGAAAAAATATAGCAGCTATAAAATGTGATATCAGACCCTCTGACTGTCCTCTTCAATACATAACCTTATCAGTTAACTCTGCATTTTCGTTGTGATTATTAATGAAACAAATCAAATCTCTTTAAAACATATTGTTAATGAAATAAAAGTATATTTTCAGAATAACATTATTACAATATTATTTATTTAGGCTCTTAGAAGGATTTAGGTTCATTAAGAAACACATTTGGAAAGCACGCTGAAACTCTTTTTCTGGAATTTTTCTGATTGTTTTTTTTTTTTTGAAAAAATTAAATGAAATTTCCAATTGCCAATCAAAACCACTGAAATGCTATGCAAGATAAATTTCTTGTAGCAATTGCTGCTATGCACTCTTTTCATACTAAATTGATCCCTGCTTTCCTTTATAAAATGCTTCACACAAATAAATCGTCTTTGATAGTATAGCCATATCTGGCCCTTGCCTGATTAAATTTTGCCTCTCTGAGTTGCATCAGAGATTCTATAAGTTTATTGTTCCTTGACAAGGTTGAAAGATATCAGTTTACTTTAATTTGCTAATTTTCTCAGCCCCTCAAAAGTAACAGTAAAAAAATTCATGTAATGATATGGTGACATCTTTTTTTTTACCATTTTCTAAAAGAAGACACATTGCTTTGAAGTATTTTTATTTAAACCAGGGCTGGACAAATTTCTCCTTAATTTAGGAGCCAGTTTTTAATTTACATTTTTTTTTTCTCTTGGCAACTTTTGTTAGAAAGTACTTTTGATAAATAATCAATGATGTAATACATAAAGGTTAACACTTTAAAAATAATTAATTTTGATATTTTTAATTATTACTTTATTTTAAAATATTGTTTTAAATGTTGATTTATAAAAGAAGCAGAAAAATATATTAATTTAATTAATGTAATATAATAAGCATTTAAATTCAATGCAATTTTTTTCCATTTGCTATTTTACTGTGTTCATTTGAGCTTACATATACTACTATACTTCTTTTTGTCTGCGATGACTATTGTACATAGAGTTTGTATGCCTCCAGGAAATACTTAGAAATACCTTGATGTAAGAGAAGTGGTTATAAGGATTTTTAAAAACTCTATTTTATTCATTTTAGCATTAGACTTCTGGAAATCGAAAAATACACCTGAGAAATTGCTTGTAATTACTATCTTTTATTTTCGATTATAGTTAATAGGTGGCATCATTAAAAGAATGAAAGTAGAGTATATTTTTCTTCCATATAGAATAAGATCTTTTTTTTTTTTGTAAAATGCTATAAATTTAGTGCTCATTTTCAAAAATTGTTTATTCAAGCACTTTTTCATGAAAATCTAGAATTTTTTCGTAAAGATCAAGATTTTTAGCATTCTTTAATAAAGATCAGGAATTTTAGCATTCTTTAATCAAGATCAGGAATTTTAACCTTATTTTCATAAAAATCATGATGTTTAGTGTGCTTTTGTAAAATTTGAATTCCAATTCAAATATGTTTTAGAAAAAAATTGCAAATTTTAGGGTTCTTTTGTAAAACCCACAAATTTTAGGGATCTTTCTCTTTTAGGAAGATGTAATACTTTTACATATTTTAACAGTTTGCTCATCCTTTATTTACTTATTTATGATTCCCTCCCCTCCAAAGATCTTAGTTTTTAACTAAAATTTTACAACATTTTAAAAAAGTAAACAACTTGCCTTAAAAAACTCTTATTAAAATGTTTACATACATAATCTGAACACGAGTTGTTGAGAAAAAAAATATTTTGAGAAAAACAGTTGTGCCCCTGGCTCTGAGAGTGGTAATATGGAAACAAGGGAGATTTTAACTTCTGATTTGCAGATTAACTAATGTGATGTGCATCATTGAAAATAGAACATTCTGAACCATTTAAATCGACAATAAAGAAAAATTTGAATTTTTGACGACAATTCAAACATGTTAGAAATAAAGTGTTCACTATTTCAGTATACGCATATTATTATAATTTTCCTGTTTTTATATAGTTAATTATTAATTTCTTTTAATGAGAAATGTTCATAATAATATAATTTGATTGTTAGCAACTTTATACTATTAAATTTGTTCACAGCTCTACCACAGTGCATTGCATGTCACTTTGATTAAATTTCCAACCATTGATTAAAATATTAATTTAATAGGATAGAAAATATTATTATGGGTAACGAAATAAATGTTTTAATTATTTTCAAATAGTTAATTATTATTATTTTCAATTTTTAAGTCATAAAAATTCACTCTAACTTTCCCTATGTACTTAGTATAATGTATAGGAAAAGTATTGTGATGGGATCGAAAATTCAAATTTGAGTTTTCAACTGAAAAATGTGTTTCAAGCATCTCTGAACTTGAATTAATCTTTTTTGAGGTGATGTTTGCATGTGTCAGTGAGTTTGTGGCGATGATGTCTCGCGAATGAATAGAGCATTTCAAATAAAATTTGGTACAAAAATTATAATCAGTGAATGCTGGAAGATCACCCATGTTTGAAAGCACCCCCCCCCCCCCCCTAAATTTTTTAATGACATTTTGAAAAATCATTAAAATATTAGAATCTTCAATAATGTTACATAAATAAGCATTTCTTATACAATTTTTCATTAGGAAACAATTGACATATATTTTATAATGCTAGTATGAAGTGTTGAGATCATTTTTCAAACAAATACATAAAAAATATAACATGAAATTAAAAAGTATTATCTATTGTGAAATATGTTCATGTTTCATATGTAATACTATGCAATGAATTTGTTAACACCATCCTTGTGAATCTAGTTTGCTCTGTTCACGAGAAAATATACTTTGTGCAATAGTTTTTTATATTGACATCTAACAATTCACCAACAGCCATTTATATATAAGAAATGATTTTCTCTTTATTTTCCATAGTGATAAATTTGGTGAAGTTTGCAGCTAATTTAGCAAAATATTGCCTTGGTGGTATTGCACAACAGATTGACGAAAATATCATTATTGCAAAAAGAATGCTAAGTTAACAAAAATGAAACCCAATCGATGAATGAATTATAAAGATATTTTAATATATGGACTCTATTGCTTATTGAGGATGCTTTACTGATAATTGTTAATTTAGAGTTATATGAAATATGAGTTAATTGGTTACTTCGAAATAGTTTTAATGTTGCCATCCTGAAAAGAGTCAAATGTACAATTCATCATTAAAAACATTGTACTGTAGATCTTATTATTTTTTCATTGTAAAAGAAATTAATTCATTGCATTATTCGAATATAGGGAAAGTCATGTGTTGCCCACATTAGATTTTTCATATTTAAATCTCGAAATTCTATGTTGTTTATCTATTTAGATCATGCATGAAATTGATGAAAATGGAATCCGCATTTATCCTCTTCCTGATTGTGATTCTGATGAGGATGAAGATTACAAGGAACAGGTGAAACAGCTGAAGGTGAGATTGAAGACTATTTTGTTTTCATGCTATAAGTGTAGAAAAAGTATTGCTTTCCTCAAAAGCTTAGAATTTGATATAAAGGTAGAAAAAACAAGAAAGATCAATCATGCTTAAAGCATTGATTATGAAACACTTTCCAACTTCAATGCAATTTTATTTAAACAAGTCTAAAATGCAATACATTCCTCGGTAATATTTTGAAACTTATCACAATACTGCATTAATTTATTATATTTGAAAACTTAAACCTTCATCGAAAAAAATGAACTTCATTCAAATGACGGCATTGAAATATAAATTGCCTGGTTTAAACATCTCTAAAATGTTATACATTCCTCGGTAATAGTTTTAGAATTATCATAATACTATGATAGTTTATTATATTTGAAAACTTCATCGAAAACAACTGAAATTAATTCAAATGACGTCATAGAAAAAATAACACGCCTGGATCTCTCTATAAAAACAGGATTTCATTCATAACTTTCTCCCATTCATTTCATTCATCACAATACTATAATAATTTATTTTATTTAAACATTTTGTTTAAGACCATGGAGCTACAAAAAATTAAACTCTATGCTTGAAACTTCATCGAAAAAAATTGTCCTTCTCTTTATGAAATCAATTAATATTTCATTCATATCAGCCATGCAGACTCCATGTACTAAATTATTTTGTGTTAAAAAAATACAGGAATTCTAATACAACTCATTCTATATATTTTGCTGTTTACATTTTACATAGGTGAAAAATAGGCTTAGTTGTAGAAATAATCAAATTTAGATGAGCATTTAAACTCAAATATATTGTCATTGCGTTGTTTTAGTATGTAGATGCACAGAATTTAAGCAAAAATAAAGTAGTTTTAGGACGGATACAACACTCAATATGAATTAAAAAGAACTTAAAAAATCACGATTTTGAAACAAGATGGATGCCATATATCATTTTGAAGTGGGTCATGTGATCGTTTCATATCATAGTCACGTGATCGTTTCATATAAGAGGTGTAATTATTATTTTAATTTTTATTTAAAAAACTACTGAATATATTTCGCTGAATTTTTTTTTATATATTTTATGGAACAATTTAAATATTACCTAAAATTTTCAAAGCAATTTGTGAATTTTAAATCCGCTTAAAAAATGTTTGAAAAATTAGGTCCCATAGGGCTCAATGTATTTCATTTTTTCGACCCGGGTTCAATCCAAAACTAATTGGGTAATGTTATTCATTGATATTCCCATAGGTTCTACAGACCGTCTGAACAACATACTAAAATTTCATTTTGATTAAGTCATTTTTACGGCAGTTATCGTGCTAACGGACAGACAGACAGACAGACAGACAGACAGACAAACAGAATGAACAAAGTCATAAACACTTTTCAACTTTGTTTTAAAGTGTTAAAAAGTGAAAAATACCTGTGTACATAAATGCTAAACCAATATTTATTTTAACTTTTTAATGCATGGAAGCATTAAAATAAAATAATTAACAGAAATATTCCTAAAATAAGTAATTTGTGCTTATAAAGTTAGTGTGATAAAATAAGTACTTTATATACTCGCATATAAGTCAACCTCCCTACTTTCTGAGAAAGAAATCGAGAAAAAATCCAAACTTCGTGTATAAGTCGATCCCAAAAAGAGAAAAAGTTTTTCAATAAATTATTCAAAAACACTTAAAAATGATATATATATATATATATATATATATATATTTGTAAAATAAAATTTAAATATCCATAGCAAAAACTTCATCAGAACCCTTTAACCCCTTGCCTGTGGAGTATATTTCAGGAAAGTGGGTCAAAAATGGAAAAAATTTTTTATGCTTCAGTTTTGTCTATTATAACATTTAAAAAGGTTAGAAAAATTTTATTTTGTAATAATATAAATTTTTATATGAAATAACTACTATATTTAATATTTTGATATACATGTGGAAAATTAATGGATTATATTCATATTTTACTCAAAATTGTTTAATTATAACAAAATAAATCAAATAATCTTTTGAATTTCACAAATCATTTCACAGAATCATTTTTCAGAATTTCACAAATCTTTTATAGTATGATATATACGAAAAATATGACCCAGCACACAAGCCGACATCACACTCTTTAAAATAAACTCGGTTTATATCCCACCTAATCAAGCTAGCTGATCCCGCCTACTTCCAAAAAAAAATGTGGACAAGTATCACCATCTGTTGGAAAAACAATGAACTATATTGTAAAGCATTTGGTAAGACAAAACGGACTCAATTCGGGATCAACGGAATAGAAACACTGATTTTTCGCTTGCCCGAAGTCAGTTCGGGCATTCCAAATTTGGCGCAGAAGGGTTGCCCGAACTGGATTCGGGTGGTACAGGCAAGGGGTTAAAGATGGATTCCAAGCAAGTCTAATACATATAGTCCATGTCAAACTCACCAAATGGTTTAAAAAACCATTGGTAATTCATTTAAATATTAGCAATCCCATCTATGTCCATGTCATAAAAATCACTATCACCATCATTTATAAAAACACTTATCATCAAGCTTCATAATTTGCCATCAAATTCATTACTAAAGCAATATTTCTTGAATGATTTCATGACCATTTTTTACAGGTATTGTATCCCTGTCCCAAGCTTCCTTGGCCCACCGTGCAATCAAAACAATATCTGGCTTCTGCCCGTTATTTGAGCCAATTTTTTTCGTTAACCCGAATCGACATGAAGCAAGCAGCACAGTTGTTATTAGGTACTCTTTACAAAAGCCCCATTTTTTGTGGAAAATGGTCAACCGTAATCTTAGAAGCGAGACATAAACATCGAATAAAAGTGAACGAGTTGTATGCAAAGGTTGTATGTATATTCTTTGATGACTTGGCAATATGCTGGTAGCCTGAGAATCTGGAGGACAGTGACTCACAGGAGAGTTTGGAAGTTCAGAGGAATTTTGAGTATACGATTGCATAATTACTACCTTATCGTTTTTGGATGAATTTCCTCATGGAAAAAATAACTTTGTTTTGTTTTTTGGATTCAGTGAACCCCTCCCCCTCCCCCACTTTGAAGCTTTTCTTTTGTCGCAAATTTCTGGACTTATACACGAGTATATACAGTATGTTATAATTATATATGCAGCAAAAATTCTAGATTCAGATTTTATGTAAAAGGTATTCAAATTAGTAGATAAAAATTGGAAAGTATCTGTGTATGGTGAATGTGTGTACATCTAAATTCTATACTTCTGTATACAGGCACTTCTTAACTTGCATGCATCTTGTGGGTACATTCAAAGTGCTTCTCAGAAGTAATAAAGATTGTTGAAAGTTTTTAACAATATGTGTAGTACTGGTATCAAAAGCAGCTTCTATGTAGATGGCAACACTGCAGCATCGACCCATACCTGCATATTATTACTTCACATCTATTTTTGATGCCTTGGTTTGTTTTTCATGTTCAAAATGGGATAAATGTTTTTCCTGTTGCAAAAAATATTGCTTTTTACTTAACATAGCTCTGATTGAAATAAAAAGTGAGCAGTTAGAACATGGGAAAAATTTCAATTAAACGAAAATTCCATTATTAAAATGCTTACATTAAAAAAGTATATCTCTTAAAATAATTTTAGTAATGCATTTAACAACACAGCAAAAAATGTTTTACATATGAAAATTGCACTATTTTCATAAAATATTGTTTTCTAGGTGCTTATTTCATGACCAAAACATACTGTTTTTTAATGTGGTCTAAATGAAAACATATTTTTTCTCTATAATTTTTTCATTTTAATTTTAGAATCTCTCCCTCTTAGCCCTTTTGAGTCCAAAGTGTCTGTAATTTTAAATGCATCTAATTATTCAGTTTGATTGACCTGTTGATAAAATAGAAAAAGAAAGTAAATGAATTCTTCATGCATGAAAACTCATATAAAGATGTCAATTTCACCATTCGATATTTTATATTTTCTGTAACTAGCTGTAGTACATGCAGCCAGTTGTGGGTTTTTAACACTTTACAACATAGTTGAAAAGTGTTTATGACTTCGTTCATTCTGTCTGTCCATTAGCACGATAACTGCCATAAAAATAACTTTATCACAATGAAATTTTAGTTTGTTTTTCAGACTGTCTGTGGGACCTATGGGAATATAAATGAATAATATCACCCAAATAGTTTTGGATTGAACCCGGGTTGAAAATATGAAATACATTGAAATACATTAAACTCTATTGGACCTAATTTTTCAAACATTTTTTAAGTAAATTTAAAATTCACAAATTGCTTTGAAAGTTTTAGGAAATATTCAAATTATCCAATAAAATATATAAAAAAAATTTCAGTAAAATATGCTAGGTAGTTTTTTAAATAAAAATCATTTAATATAGGGAGAAAAACAAATTCAATTAAATTCTGACTCTTGCTGTATCCTCCAGAAAAAAAAAAAGATATATTTTATAATAAATATCTTTCCAAGAGTTTAATTATTTTATATATAAGAGAGGTTTCATATTTTAAAATAAATATAGTAGATAACAATTTTTCAATTTTTTTATATAACTCTTCATGATTGATGGTTGTCTGTTTGTCTGTCATTGTATACTTGTTTTGATGGCATTTTTAATGCACTTTCCTACGTCCTAGAGAGTTGAAATTTGGTACACAGCTTAAATTTGTAAAAAATTTTATTCTACAAAAATTTGGTGGATCCTCAAATATAGATCCTAAATTTTTTTTGAAATAGCCTGCAAATAATCCCTGTTCACTTCTATGAATCATTGTTATAAGATTGTTAAAAAATCTGATGTAGGCAGCACATGACTTTCTCTGCAGACTCATATTCACGTTCTCTTTAGTTCTTCAATATTAATTTGAGTTTATTTGCACAAAATAACAACCATAAGTATTTTAAATGACACTGAATTTACACGTTAAACTTAAATTTGGTTCTCATTTGATAGCTGTACTTATTGTCAAAGGTGGCATAGCGAAAATGCGAGAAAACTAAAATTTCTTAAGAAGAGCTAGCCCTAGAGTAATAGGGTTAGTCTTATTCTTTTTGTTGTCAAAAGTCACTTATAAAATAAACATTTAATTGATATAATTGAGCACACGTATTCTTTTATTTTTGGATTTAATGATTTTTGTGGGCCATTTCGCAAAAACTGCTCGTTCCTTTTTCCCGAATCGTACCAGAATAACCTACAAGTGATTTATATACCAAATTTTGTTAAATTTGGTCCATTAGTTTTTAGCTAAAGTAGATAAAAGCAATTTTTGCTGGCCATTTCGCAAGGAAGGCAGATTTTGTTATTACGAATCGTACTAAAATCTATTTTATGAAATTCGGTCCATTAGTTTTTCAGTTAGAGTGGATATAATATCCTTGCAGAAACACACATAGATACACCCTTACACACACAGATGTCTCCCTGGAAATAGTTTTGTCATGTTCTAGAAGTCCCAAAACATGCAGATTCTTCGAAAATTCGAGTTCCAGTCTTCAGCACGATTCCAATACTTTGAATACATACACACACACACACATATATTATCTGTGTATCTGTGCATTATCTGTGTATCTAAATTCCGTGCCTATGCAATTACAATAGTTGTGATTTTAAATGATCCCTAAACTTTTATTATTTCTACAACGAAGCCTAATTATAACTTATGCAGAATGCAAATATCTCAAGCAATTGTAAGGTGAGTTATATAAGAATTGCTGAATTTTTTTTACTCAACATTGTTTAGCTCTGGAGTCTTGAATACAAGTTATATGAATGAAATATTTATTGATTTTACATAGAGAATCAGACGATTTATATTTCAATGAAGTTTTAAATATTTAAGTATAATAAATTACTATAGTACTGTGATAATGTAAAAGATATTACCACTGAATGTATCACATTTTAGAGATTTTTAAATGAAATTGCATTTCAGTTGGAAAGTGTTTCATAATCAATGCTTATGCATGATTGATCTTTCTTGTTTAAATAGTTGATTCAGTATTTAGATAGTTTTAAAACATAGTTCACAGAATTCCTAGTTTATTCCCCATGGCCACTTATGTGCTAAAGTGACTAACATGGTTCATTAAATAAGCCATATACCTATATTAAGTGAAATCGAGTCATTTAATGAATTGTTCAAATTGAACTGATGGAACCAAATACAAGGTGTTTCTAAAGTCGCGCAACCCACATTTCGTTTGATATTTCCCAATATAAAAAAGACAAAAATATGAAATATTCACAGTAGATAGTTTAATGTCTGCATAAGATCATGTGTTACAACAAATGCTGAAAATGACAACAATTTGCTGCCAAGCGCAGCTCTGTACGAAGACTTTTTCTGGGGCTTCTCTGTAGGCTTGCTTCAATCTCGGCTTGCTTCATGCACACTCAGATTAGGCCTACCACTTCGTCGTTGGTCATTAACAGAACCAGTTTCCCTGAATTTTTTGATTACACGAAGTATCGATCATAGGCACATTTATTAGGCACATTTCGTGTTTCAAAATGTTTGTGAAACGCTGAACAAACAGTTTTGTAAGAATTACTCTTCAAATAATGCTCCACAATAAATACACGCTCCGGTAAACTGAGCGCCATTTTGAGAACTATGTGAACTGACTCTGTACTAACAACGCCATCTATTATGCATTATATTATGTATAAATAGCGCGAAATTCAAACATCTGTTTTTATATTTATGAGAGATATCAACCAAAATGTGGGTTGCGCAACTTTAGAAACACCCTGTATAAAGAAATGTTTTATTAATCTAGATTAGAACTAAGCACTAAACATATCTCTACCCCATCTGTGTAATAAAAATCATTTTTCTGTTTATAAAAACTTTCAACTAAACATCCTTTCATCTTTTTTCGTCTCCTAACATAGTATCTAAATTTTACTTTAGCTATTATTTAGCATTTTTTGTGTAATGGTGGTGTAGTCGATTATGTGTAATAATTAGATAATACTTAACACAATTAAATGAAAATTAAAAATATGTAAGGAGAACATTGCACCTCACGGTCACAAACTTTCTGAATATTTTGCAATTGCGAAGAATTTTTTTTATTAAGTATGATATAATTCTATTATGCATATAGATTTGTACAATTCTGAGTATTATTGTATGAAGAAATAAATTGGAGTTTCTTGTTTTAGATATTTTCTTTCATGGCATTTCATCTCACTGAAATAATTTGTGTCCGAATCATTTCATATCATTGAAATAGTTTATTCTATATTATAGCTAAAGTTTGCAATGAGTATTAATTGCTCCATTTTATTTAAATTAATTAAATTTGTTGTAGCAAACAAATCATCAATAATAAAGGAAGATGTTAGTTTGTCTGTTGATCATGTAGTGGGAAAATTTAAGTGATCTACAGCCATGAAATTTGGTACAGTGGTACTTCAGTTCAGGCCTGAAAATACCTTGGAGCCACTTTTAAAAAAATTCAAATTAGCTTTTTAATTATTAAATATTAAAACTCCATTTTGAGCAATTTTTGCACAAATAGGTTCCTTAGCAATCGTAAATATTATCTCAGAGTTTTCACCTTAACACAATTGGGAAGATTGAAGAATTCTCTCAAATAAACTTTGAAAGGAATACATACTATCAATAGATAAATGTACATGAATTTTTTTAAAAATATACTTTTGTGTTTTAAAAATCTAATTGATTTTAAAATTCCAATATAAAAAAATTGACAAACAATAAAGTTTCATAATTTAACAGCATCTCTTTTGAATATTACACACACTCTAATACAAAATCTTCATTCCTGCAGCCATTAGTTCATTAATTATGATTTTTATAAGGCATCTTCTCATAATTTTTAAAATGTGCTATATCAGATGAACGGAATCTTATTTTCGATTCTGGGGCAGGGCATTTTTTCCTTTATTCATTTGTTCATTTCCTTTGCAAACAAGAAAGATCAGGAAACAAGTTTGCTTCCAAGGTCAGTAGAAAAATTGCCTATAGCCAGTTCGTGATATCGCAATCACAAGATACCAGTCGTGGATCTTTCTGAAGCATCTATTTAGAACTACAGAATGTTAGTAACTGGTTGCTAGCTATGGAAAATGAAATATTTACCTGCCATTGCATTTTATTTTCATGAATTCACAGTGAGTTCCAGAATAGTTTTAATTAGAGGTTTGCATCTTAAATATCAGGCAACATCGGGTACATTTTCTAGTATTGATATATAAAAAATAGAAATTTTGTAGTATAACATGTGTATCATATTGTTATTTAATATATTTCAGGAGGCTGTTCCCTTTGCTGTATCTGCTGCAATTCCCACTATAGAGGTTAAAGGGCGAAAAGTTCGTGGACGCTTATATCCATGGGGTGTTGTTGAAATTGAGAACCCTGACCATTGTGATTTCATAAAATTACGTACAATGCTTGTGTAAGTTATGATTTCTAAAATTTTTCCTAAATTTTGACTTTAACTTTTTGATAAATAATTTTACAATTAATATTGTTGATTTATCAATCGATATGGCTTTATTCATATGGTATTTAAAAGTTTGTTTATTTTTCTCACTCAATTTTTAAATGTATACATCATCAATAATAATTTTACATTTAAAAGTAACAATAAAATATTTTGAAATTCGAATTTTTCATGTTCTTTTTCATCTGTTCTTTTTATTCAATAGTTTTCTGAAAGTTTCTATTAACACTTTCTGAAGCATCTTATAAAATTATTGGGTGTAATATTATGAAGCATTTTATATATTTTGCCAATTATTTGTGTAACATTAAATAAAGAATCAGATTGGTGGCTAAGTGCAAATGGCTTTCAAAATCCTTGCTCTTAGAAAAAAATGTTGCATTTAGTTTTTTCTTTTATTTTTGTGAATTTTTTGCTTACGTTTTTTTTTTAATTTTTTGCACAGAATGTATTTCAAGAAAATTCTTCAAAAATGATATGCTTAGACTATTTTGAATTAGCTGTTATTTATTAATTAATTTCTTTGCTGATTTTTTTTTTTCTGTCATGAAGTAGATGGAAATGGAAATCACTACAGGTGTCATTGATAGCTGTGGGCTTATTGGTGCATAAATAATATATATAACTAAGAAATCAATCAGTCTCTCCTGAATCCAAGTCAACATTAGCATTTTAAATGCACAATGTTTGACAAAAATAGATGCTTAGTCACCAATCTTATCCAGGCTGTTAATGGCTGTGAATTCACAGTCCTTATCATACTTTCATTACCTGATGTCATCGTTAAAATATAAATTATTGCAAAGTAAACAAGCCTTAAATTTAACATTTAAAGTAAACAAAATTTTGATAAATGTAAGTTATTGGAAAGTAAATGAAAACTTTTAAAATTTAAATCAATAAAAAGTATAAAAATTTTTTTTTTAATATAAATTGTCCATAAGTAGACGGAAAGGATTTCTGTGGGGTTTATTCATGTCATATCACTGTGGGTCTTCAATTGTACATAACTATGTTTATTTCAACTATATTTTTACACTTTATTTTCTGAAATGAAGTGAAAACAGTTGAATATTTTCATAGTTATGTTCCAAGGAACGTTGAGTTTGTTTTGCATTTTGAGTTTGTTGTAACAATGTTTTGCTACATCAATCAATTACTTTAAGTGCATAAAATGTGGATTTCTGTGGAAATGACAAGTGTGAATAGATCCCAACATTCTAATATATCAAATCTGGATTTCTCTCATTTTGTGTTTTATTTTTCATATTGTGTTTCATTGCATGGCAACTGTGCAATTTCAAATTGGGGTAAAAAGAAAGTATTAAAATGGACATTATTTTTTAAATGTACCAATGGAGTTTAGTATAATACTGAAGTGTGAAAATATAGTCCCAATTATATCCTGTTAACTTATAAAATATTATAAAATCTAATCAATATGAATTTCTGCTTATAAGACCAGCTTCAAAATATTTTATTTAATGTTTGAAGTGCAAAGTCATATTTACAAAAATAGTGAGAATGTAATTATTTGCATAACCAATTCCTATTACATATCATGTGTTTTTTTTATATTTTCAAATTGCAAACTATGATGTCTATCTGTTAATATTGTTTTAAATAGTACAAATGATCCTTCCACATCCTAAAGCATCCCATTATGGTAAAAGAACCGTCGCCATCAATAGCTTTTCTTATGTGCTTAATATGCTTGAAATCTTGATTTGCCCAAAGAACTTTTCCATATTTCTTTTTGATAGACTTGTTGTATCAGGAATATAAAAATGATATATGTGTAATCAGAAATATAAATTGTAACAGGATCAATTTACAATGATTCAAACAATGGAATATTTCTATTTTCAAGTAATTTAATTGACTTGAGAATTTTTTAAAAATATGTTGAAATAAAAGTAAATTAATTTTGTACTTTGGAGCCACTGAGCACTAGTTTGTCATTTTTACTAGATACAGCTTCATCTGAATATTTATTACAGAAATTTTATCAAAACTTGAGGAATAGTAAAAAACTGCCAATATGCGTAATCTCCATGTAGTAACAATTAGTTTCAGAGGCAATGAAAGATTTGATGACATGTCCTTAGAGCCTTGAATTCTTTAAAGAGCCTTAAGAAATATCTTTTTAACATTTGATATAAGATCAATTTGTGGGAGAAGTCCTCTCCCTTCTTCTGAAATTCAATGCAGTGCATTACCAATGTAAGTTGTATGAAACATAGATGAAAATAGAACTTCTGTTTCACAGAATTCGAAAAAATAAGAGATTTCGTAACTAAATTTAAAAAAAAAGATAAAATTCTGGTTAAAATAAAAATCTAATAAATCTAAATAAACAAACTGAAAATGAAGAATAAATACAAGAAATTTCAAAATGGGCATTTATGGCAGATAAAACCCTTAAAAGGCATTTTTTCAGAATAATTGATAAAAATAGGCAAAAAAAAAAAAGACAAATATAGATTTTTCTTAGAGCTTTAGTAATGACCAATCCTTACAAAAATTAATTATATCTAAACAAGAGGTGCACTGTTAATATTAATTTGTAAAAGGGATATCTCGGTAAAACTAATGAGCGAAAAAGGGTATGCTGAAGATCAGTGTTTTTAAAGTGATGTGTAAAAGTTGAAATTGTTAGAAATATTTCTTATTCCACTAATTGGAGTAACAATTGAGCACTTGTATTATGAAATGGTGTTTAATTTATTATATCTTGAGTATTTCATCTCTATTTTTTTCATTACAACAGAACACACATGCAAGATTTACAAGAAGTCACCCAAGATCTTCATTATGAAAATTATCGTTCAGAGAGGCTAGCGGGAAAAAGTACTGCAAGAAAACCTTCGTAAGTATATGTAAAAAGTTTTTAATGTATTTTAATAATTAGTTTAGGTTATTTGCATTTATTTTTCTTTATGTATTTACAATCAAAAAAGAAAACACGACAACCTTGAATATTTTGTATTCTAATTATTCAATAAACACTCTTCATCTTTCATTCTTCTTAACTAATAAAGGATCTATTTGACTGGCTATAGTTTACTTGTCCTACTTTGGAATAAGCTCAAGACAAACCCTATAAACATGGTATTTTATGGATTTCATATGGTATATGGCAAATAAAACTCCTTAAATTCGCATTTTGTTTTTTAAGGGTCCTTAAAAGTCCTTATTTTTGCTAGAATCTCCTTAAAAATTCCTTAGCATTTCTGCTGTTCCAATTCCAAAATATGGAAACTGTGCAAACAACAAACAGTCTGACATTGTCACTGTGAAGAATATTATCA
The DNA here is from genome assembly GCA_951213105.1 of Amaurobius ferox. Classification (NCBI taxonomy): domain Eukaryota; kingdom Metazoa; phylum Arthropoda; class Arachnida; order Araneae; family Amaurobiidae; genus Amaurobius; species Amaurobius ferox. The sequence goes on along the minus strand of OX578139.1, from coordinate 84,704,414 downwards.
AATATTAGAGATTACTATTGTTTTGTGTGTTTAATTTCTTTGCCCCAAAATCTAAACTTCATTAGCAAGATTAAAAAGTAGAAAAGAAAAAAGCAAAACACCCACTTTCACTTCTCCTGAAATGTGCATGCCTTTCTACTGGATAATTTTACTCAATTATTCTTTGTTTTGTGTCAATTTGGGATAAAAAGTTTTGAAAATTTGAACTCTGAGAATTTTTGCCCTGACATCAATATTTTCAAATATAATTATTGAGACTAGAATTCCCTTATTTTCCTCATTAGGGAAAATGATATTTTCACAAAGTGTTTATTTTCTGTTTATTTTGAATCCGTCAAGTCAAAACACAAAAGGAGAGCCAGTGTTATGTCTATGGTGGGGGTCTCACTGGGTATTAATGGGATTACAAAGGAGTCAAGCATTTTAATGAGATTGAAATATTTAAATATATTTTGAATATAATGTTTACTAAGGAAGATGCTTCCATTGCAAATAACAGTATTCATGGACCAGTTCCATGTTTATTGTGCACTCATTAGCATGGAATAACTGTTAATTGCAATGGCAGCAAGTAAATTTGTGAATTTCTGTGGGAACTGACAATTGTAGTCTTTCCACAGAGCAGGCATAAAATTCATTCACAATTTAGCTGGGTTGCATGAAGATGGATGCAAAAGCCAAATTCAAAATCACAAGAACCCATCAGAAAAGGGTATTTCCAAAAATATGGAAGACACTCCCATTTCAGATAACAGTATCTATGGAATTTTAACTGTTAACTGCTGTGGCACCAAGCAAACTTGCTATTTGCAGCAAATGTGCAAACTTCTATGGGAACTAACAATTTCAGTCCTACATAGCCGGCATAAAATGTGTTCACAATTTACCTTCGACTACCCAAAACTGCAAAGCCAAAGTTCAATTTTATACCAGCTGCTGGAAGGACTAAAATTATCAGTTCCCATAGAAGTTTGCAAAATAGTGGTAAATAGCAAGTTTGCTTGCTGCCATTGCAGTTAACGAGTATTCCATGCTAATGAGCACATAACAAGTGCGAAACCCACCCATGGATACTGTTGACAGTACTGTTGACCACCATGGATACATGGATCTATAGAGGGAGTGTCTTCCTTATGTGTGTGTGTCTGTCTGTCTATGTGTGTCTCTCTGTCTGTGCAGATTTTGTATCCACTCTAACTAAAAAACTAATTGACCGAATTTCATAAAATTTTGTAGGTAAGTCACTTGTGGGCGACTCTGGTGCTGATTAGTTTTGGGTACAATTCGGGTTAAAAAAATCTGCCTTTTTTTGCGAAATGGCCCACAAAAATTGCCTGTATCCGCTCTAGCTGAAAAACTAATGGACCGAATTTCACAAAAAATCAGTTGATTAGTCGCTTGTGGGTTACCCTGGTGCTGATTAGATTTTGGTATGATTCGGAAAAAAATAACCTGTTTTTTTTGCGAAATGCCCACAAAAATCATCAAAATCTAAAATAAAAGCTACGTATGCTCAAATATATCTATTAAATGCTTGTTTTATACGTAATTTTTAATGGTGAAAAGAATAAGACCAACCCCATTACACTAAGACTAGCCGTTCTCGACATATTTTAGTTTTTTTGTATTTTCTCTATGTCACCTTTTAAATAATTCCAGTTACCAAATAAGAACGAAAATTCAATTAAAAGTGAATTAAATTTAATTAAAATAAAGAAAACATGGATATAAGTCTGCAGGGAAAGTCATGTGCTGCACACATCAGATTTTGAAATTATCATAATACTACAATAATTTATTATATTTGAAAACTTCATCGAAAACAAATGAACTTTATTCAAATGACGTCATCGAAATATAAATCGCCTCTATATAAAAACAGCATTTCATTCATAAACATTCTTCCATTCCTTTCATTCATCACAATACTATAATAATTTGTTCTATTTAAAATCTTAAAACCATGGAGGTACAAGTAATTTAACTCTATACTTAAAACTTCATCTAAAAAATCATCTGGTTCTCTGTGTAAAATCAATAAATGTTTCATTCATATCAGCTATATTGCAGACTCCATGAGCTAAATAATTTTGCATTAAAGCAATGCAGCAATTCTTATACAACTCATTCTACATCTTTTGGTATTTACATTCTCCATAAGTGAAAATTAGGTTTCGTGGTAGAAATAATCAAAGTTTGATGATCATTTAAACTCAAATATATTGTAATTGCATTGTTTCAGTATGTAGATGCATAGAATTTAAGTAAAAATAAAGCAGTTTTAGGACGGATACAACAATAAATATGAATGACCATAAAAAATCACGATTTTGACACAAAATGGATGCCATATTTTATTTTAAAGTGGGTCACTTGATCTCTTCATATTATGGTCACGTGATTTCTTCATATAATGGTCACGTGATTTCTTCATATAAAGGGTGTGATTATTATTTTAATTTTTATTTAAAAAACTACTGAATATATTATGCTGAAATTTTATTTATATATTTGATGGGATAATTTGAATATTTCCTAAAACTTTCGAAGCAATTTGTGAATTTTTAATTCGCTTAAAAAATGTTTGAAAAATTAGGTCCCATAGGGTTCAATGTATCTCATTTTTTCAACTCAGGTTCAATCCAAAGCTAATTGGATGATATTATTCATTTATATTCCCATAGGTGCCACAGACTGTCTGACAACATACTAAAATTTCATTTTGATAAAGTCATTTCTACGGCAGTTATCGTGGAAATGGACAGACAGACAGAGAGAATGAACAAAGTCATAAACACTTTTCAGCTATGTTATAAAATGTTAAAAATGAAAAAAAAAATGTTATATTTATATGTTAATAACTATTTTATACACTCTTCTAAAAATCATAGTAAAAGAATGAATAATAATAAATAATTAATACATTTCTGATTTAAGGGAAAAAATTGTTCTATAAGGGATAGGAAAAATTGTATTAAATACAAAATAATGGATTGTTATCATGGATAAAGAGAATAGAAATATATGAATAAACACATCAAAACGTAATCAAAATGTTTCTATCTATTACTTCTAAGGAGACACATTTGTGCATTACTAGTTATATCTGTGCTGGTGAATTGTGGTAAACTTCGTTTAATAATCTTCTCTGCACTTTTGACAGAAGGCATTTGTAGTGGGAAGCATTCCTGGCAAACTTTCAGAAATTATCGTCTGCCGCTGTAATTACGTAATTGTTTAATGAAAAATTGTTGAGGCAGCAGAAAACTGAAGAGAAAGGCTATGTATGTTAACTGATAAATAAATCGAAAGCGAACCCATTGCGCCAACATGTAGGAGCAAGAGGATGCTTTGAATACAGACTTAGGAGGCTTGGTGTCCAGGCTGCATAAACAGTCTATGAAAAAGGCCAATAACTTATAAAATAAGGGTGAATTAGGGGTGCATAAATTGCTTATAAAAATTTTATGAGCCTTTATTTGTTCTTATACAGAAAAAGGTAAATTATGTTGTGATAATCAGTTAAGGGAAAAATTCTTCATTTTTTTTAACTTGAACTTTTTCCATCTTGTTTTTCTTCTTATAATTTCTATGTTTGGGATATCTCTGGACAAAAAAATAAAATAAAAAGTGTAGGACCGAGTGAGTTTTTGCTTCACTTATATCTTCAACACTATAAGAGGTAGATATAAACAGTAAGGGACAAAATTTTTCAGTAGGAAATCCATAATTTGCTTTACAAAACTCGTATACTTTTTGTTTTTATTAAGTTGTCTAACTTGGTAAAACAAAAGTTAAAGAATATTGAAAATTTTCATTTTTTTTTTTTAAAGTTTGTAATGCTTATATATCGAAAATTGACAATGCTAGATATAAACTATTAGAAGTAATTTGTAGCCCTTTGAAAGCCCTACAATGATATATACTAATTTGAGTTTGAATTATGTTCTTAGTTTTCTAAGTATAGTGGCTATAATTTTGATATTTTAATATAATGACCTCCTAAAGTATGTTTCCTCCTTGGTGAAATATGTGTGCACAACATGAGATATTTTGTTTTAAAGAAATTAGATAGTGCACTGAACTTGGAGATTCAAAATATGTGTAATGTTTGATGAGGTTTGAAGAGAAGAATTGGTAGTACAGTACAACCTCGAAAATCCGGACATCCAAAATCCGGATGTTTTCCAAATTTTCGGGTCCCCCCCCCCCCCCCCCCCCCGATTTATTATCAAAATTTCCTTTTCTCATTATTGAAAAAGACATTTTTCTGAAACAATATAATTTTTAATATTAAACACTTTAAAACATTATCATAACATTTTATCACAGATTGTTTAATTAAATCTAAAATTCCCGAGAATTCATATTAACGCTCGCGGAAATTTATTTTGTTCACTTCGTAGTACGAATTTTATTCTTCAATGTATTTTGTTTTGTCTTCAGAATCTCCTCCCCCTCCCGATATCTGATGATTTTTTCGTTCTCGTTGAACGTGTCAGCTTGAAATCGACTGTATATTTTGCCTTTTTTGTTTAGAAAGCCATATTTACATACTATAGATAGCAAATAAATAATATCGTATCACACAGAACCGAGCAACAAGGCCATTAACACACAGACCTCAAAAGATTCGGCTGCGTTTATGATTAGGAACTAGGCAAATTCCTTTCTTCACTTTCCCTGCCCCACCACGTCCGGGTGCTGCTGCAACCTAGTAATGACTCATCGTAATTTAGAAAAATTATTGAGAGGAGAGATATTTTTCTTTTTTCAGAGTCATCAGCCTTTTTAAACATAACATTATAAAGATGCTAAAAAAAAAAAAATTTTAAGTTCTTACTTTTTGTTTTTCTTTCGTTAATAGCGAAAACGGTTTAAACACATTTACACCTGTGCTGCTGCAGCCTAATAATGACTCATCGTAATTTAGAAAAATCATTGAGAGGAGAGAGATTTTTCTTTTTTGGAAAAGATATGTATTTTATCTACTGCGATATTTTTTACATATTTGACTATTACTAATAAAGTTTTTACTTTTTTCAGAGTCATCAGCCTTTTTAAACATAACATTATATCTAAAATATAAATAAAACTTAAGTTAATAAAAAGTTCTCATTTTTTATTCTTCGTTCGTTAATAGCGAAAATGGTTTAAACACATTTACACCTTTAAATATATCATCAAAAGTGCTAATCTTCGATCTTTATTAAATCTCGGCACTTCATTAAATCTTCTGGCGCTTCATTAAATCTCGACAAAGCCGATATAACGGAAATTCTGCACTGTGATGCGCCAATCGTAAATAAATTGATTGATGGCGAAATTCGCGACATGATATTAAATAAAAAAAGATCAAAGTAGTGTCTATAAAGGTGGAGAAGAAAAAATACCCATTTATAATCTTATGCAAACAATCGATCATGCAATTAAAGGTCTTGAACAAAGAAGCTTTATAACCGAGCAGAAATAATGTCCATCTACAGGATAAAGAAAACTGCTTTCCCATAAACCAAAATTAATGAAATAACGAATGTTAATTCAAATATTTAAACAAAATGATAAAATGTAATTTTATCATTTCGTTTCGTTCACACATTCTATATTATTAATGTGTATATTTTTTCTTAGAAATTTCTTTTGCCCTATTTTTTAGATTAAATTATGTTTTAATTGATTAACTGAACTTTTGCCATTATTTTTGCTAAAGAGTGCTTTATAGTGTATTTAGTTAATATTAAATCTAAATTTTATTCAAATTCTATAATCCGGAAATATCAAAAATCCGGAATCGGCAAAGTCCGGATGAGTTCGAATTTTCGAGGTCGTACTGTATGTATTATGTCCCATCAGACAAGTTTATAGATTTTACATTTTGTCAGAGGTAGTGTGTAAGTTTAGTTTATATGCCAATAAGCAAGTTAGTAAAATAGTTGGCTATTTTGACAGGGAATTTATGGTCGGGGTTGGCTGAAATCGGAGTGAAAACTAAAAGTATTACCAATAAATAGATTGCAAACAATTTGTAGCTTTTTGAAAGACTCATAAAGATATATTATTGGATTTTAGATCAGGTTCTTAGTTTTTGAAATATAGTGGTTATGAATGTGATCTTTTAGTATTTTGAACTATTTTGAACAGATGGTTCTAATTTTAGTATTTTAATATTTTGAACTGTTTTAAATATCCATAAAAAAGATGTTAATCATGCACTTACTGTATATGCTTTTCAAAGAACTTTTAACTCTATACTAATCAAAATGAGTTATGTATATAGAAGCAATTTGTATTACTTTATTATTGAATTTGCAGAGTTTCACCTGAAATTTCTGAGAAAGACCGCATTTTACAAGAGAAAGAGGCAGAGCTTCAGAGAATGCAGGAAATGCTCACACAGATGCAGCAAAAAATCAAAGAAGAGGAACAACGAAATGCTACTCCATCCCCAACAAATCAGTCTCCAAAAATTTCTCACAAATGAGGATGTTGTCTATCTCTAAAGCCATTATTTTTATGTAAATGCTTTATTTTTAAGCTATAAATGTGTTCATGTTTAGATTGTTTTGCTTTTACAAAAATGCTTCTGTTCCTAGTCATGTTTATTCTCAGCATCACATGACTGTGCTTAAATTGCATTTAGGAAAGAAAACCAGGACTTAACCAATTATTTGTGATAATGTCAGTGAATAAGTCATTTATGGATGGAAGTAAAATTCAGTAGAAATCAAATAAGTGTGCCAGAAATGAAAATATTTAAGAGGGTACATAGACCTTGAATGCTTAAAAATAAAAGGTGTTTTTCATTTAGGATTGTAAAAATTGATAAATCATATTTTAACCTTTTTTTCTTTTTAAAAGTGCATATAATGAAATGCAAATTATGAAATATTTGTTGAAATCTCGAAATCTGTAACTAGTAGCAATCCATGCCAAATCAGTTTTCTTGAGCAGACCTTCGCAGTCAGCAGGATGTCATCTACGGGTTTAAACCAAAATAAAAAAATTAAAGTAAATCTTAAAGTTTTAATCTGTATGCAGTTTGCATGTTAATATCCCCCCCCCCCCCCTAATATGAGGGGAAAAAAATAGCATCCATAGAAATACAATGAAATTACAAGAAAAGCTTTAATTTAAATTCAATTAAATGCGTGTTACTGTTTTGAAGAATCATGTCATATTTGAAATAAATCTGTCAAAATTGACAGAGATATCATGACAACTGATTTTTAAAATTTAATTTCGAGAAAAAACACAAGTGAAGTTTAGAGGAAGATTTGAGTGGTCATAGTGGAAACCCCAGGCCGTCCGACTCGTCCTGAGGACTAGAGTGACTATTTGGACGACCGGTGAGTGGTCATAGTGTAAAAATTTACCTTGAATTGTCTATGCCAACTCAATAAAGTAGCCTTTCTGCAAAAAATGCAACCTCTTCTGCTGAGTGATCCCAGGTGTTTGTTCTTACTTAAAAAAGAATTTTTTTTGTGTAATTGATATTAACATTTCACACATTATGAAACAGCTAAAATATTTTTATGTAATTTCATAAATCATTTGGATTTCTATGTTCATTACATGCACTGATTCATTCAAGTTGATAGTTTAATTTATCATTTGTAATTTTACACTCTGTTTAGCAAAATCCAATGAAATTAGTAAAATAGGTTTGGTTCAGTATTTCATTTGAAGCAATATTTCTTAAAGTTAATCCTCCAGGGAATGTAAACATTCAAAACTTTATTGAACTAAGAGTGCAATTACTGTCAATAGCACATTTGTGTATGAAATATATAAATTAAAAGTAAATTTTACATTAAAATTTGTTTTTATTGAATTTTGTTTCTAGTGATGTTTTCATACCAGTTTTTGCCTTAAAGATTAGCTCATTTTGAAATTTATTGTTCAATAACATTGTTTAGAACTTGAATGTATTGCTCTATTATAAAACTAAACTTTATATTTGCAAGCAATGAGATGTGTCCAGTAGTATTATAATTATAAAGTAGTGGTATTTGTAAGTTCTGGTTACATATATTACACTTCCTTTATCATTAATTACATATTGAAGAGTGGATCTTTTAAAGAAACTTCCCAAAATTTAAATTGTCAGTGTTGCTTTCCATTCCAGTCACTTTAAAAAGTATTGAATCATCTATTGCACCAACCATTCCTATAGAGAAAACTGTTTTAGAAGAAGGGACAAGATTGGAAAAATAAACAAAAAGTAAATAAATCTTACAAAAGCTTACAGAGCTTATCTAAAATAGAAAAATGGAATTTATGAACATAATATGTGTCTTTTTTGTAAAAAAATATTAAACATGGCCCTTTTTCTTTTCTTGAGTCTGCATGCATTACTTTAACTTTGTTACAAAAGTGCCTTGTACTCTTATAAAGTGTTTACAAAGTTGCCTTTAGGATATATTTCCAGTAGATACAAGCAAGAGATCTGCAGTGGCCCAGTTTTTAGACCTTTATATGGCATGATGGTAATGTATTCTGAACCTGATTGGTAGATCCTCATAGGTCTATGAGTCTTGGTCCAACCATTCTTTCTTCTTTTTTTTTTTCTTTTTTTTTTTGTTCAGATGTATCCAGATTCATAAAACCAAGCTATGTGTCCAAAAGTATTTTAAAACGTTATTAAGCTTTTCTCTCCATATTGATGAAAATATTAATAATTTCATATATTTTGTATCATATATTTCAAAACTTCAACTTTGTTCATCCCAGCCATTTAGACTTTTATCTGGCATGATGGTGATGTATTCCGAATCTGATTGGTAAATCCTTACAGGTCTGAGTCTTGGCCTGACCATTATATTTTTTTGTTTTGTTTTCAGCTTAATTTGTTTTCCATCATGGCCTGGAATTTTCCAAGAAGTGTGGTCTGATCAGGTCCATGAGCCAAGCTTGGCTTAGGCTTTAGAGCTATACCACAGCACATGCAGACGCCTGTTGCAAGCCAGATTTTACCAATAAGATTCTAAATTTTAAGAACAATTATATGATTAAAGTGGGCGTACACATATGAGTTTATATCGTATGTTCAGTTTGGCAAACTTCAAATTGTGCTGGGCTCGAATATTTTACACCACACATGCGTAGGCCCGGGTTCGATTCCAGCCACTGTCAAAACTGCCGCCGTGTTCATGCGGAGTACGATCACGTTAAACATGTGGGTCCAAAAGTCCTTCCGAGAGGTTGGTGGTAGGGGAAGGAGGGTACGGTCCCTGTGGATGCCTCCCCCACTGGGTTCCGGTCTAAATTGGGTGGCACTTCCCGACCGTCCAAACAGTTACCTTACACCTTTCTGGTAGGTCGGACGGTCTGGGTTTCAACAACAACACCACACATGCGGTGAATAGATTCCCATTGTTACTTGAACATTTCAGTTTACAAAAATAATTTATTAAAAATTGTTTGTTAAGTTGCAACAGCAGTGTTCATTGTAGAGCAGAAATTCACAACCTTTAACTTTTAGGGAGAATCAGTAGGTACTATGATAAATTATTTTAGGGAGCACCAGCATTATATTGAATTATTTCAGAGGGTACTGTGTCAAACATTTCCAATAAGTATTAGCACTGGGTTAAACTTTTCCAATGTGTTAAATTCTTCTGAATATCAATACAGCACTAATTTTTCCCAAGGAGTTTTAGTGAACTTTTTTGTAAATCAGTACATATGCAGCTTTTTCACATTAACATTTATATTTGGACTTTTATAGTTTTTTAAGCAAGACTTCAATTACATCTTAATATTTAATATTTATGTTAATTTTGTTAAAAATGTTATATTTATTATGACAAGTTGTTATGAAGACTTGATAATACAATTTTAAAAGATAGTATAAAAATTTGCCAGTATAATACTGCAAAATAAAAACTAATCTGGGTGCATGATCACAATTATTAATATTAAGTTGTAAAAACATTTAAAGACACAATTATTAGTCCACGAAGCAATATTTTTTATATTAAAACCTATAGTTGCTATGTGGCTCGTATGATGTTATAAATACAGATTTTTTTTAACAATATCAATTAGCTAAAAGTTTGCTAAAGCAAACTTTTTATAAACAAAAACTTGAGATTGACCATGTCTGTCTTTGTAAATACAATTTTATATGTAAAAAGCAGCAATTGAAAGTACGAATAACAGTTTGCTGACCTCTGTTTTAGATCAAAGCAATGCATTTGCAAGAATAAAGTGTAAAAAGGGGAAAATGTGCGTTAAGACATGGTTGCTGGAAAGAGATAGATTCACACATTTAAATTTACTAAACTTTATCGGAGATGATAAACCTGGTGATTTCAAAAATAACTTCAGTATGACTGATGAAAATCTACAATATTTGCTCAAAAAAGTTCAAACCTACTGCAGAAGCAGCAATTGATAGTATTCTTCAACAAACTTTTATCAAGAAACTAGGGATCATAAATATTTTAAATCTGGAAACCAACATGATTCCTTTGCCAATGACAAGACCACTCTGTTTGCAGTGTTAATGCATGAATCTGACTTTTACCTTTCTACTCGCGTATGAACTAATAACGAGACAGCGGTGGACCGAGCACCATGTATAGTGCATATCATTTGAATCAAACTTATCTTGTTAGATCCCTCATCCAGCGTGAGACATCAGCCACTGGGTTGAATTTGACTAGTTGGAGAGTTCAGCCAGCCTTGCAATCCAAATTTGTATGTGTTTGGCCCATTTTAGACTTATCATTTTAAATTTCCTGATGGGTGCACATCTTGTGCATGTTCATCAGGTGACTATGAATGTTTGCAATTGTGAACAACACATGATAGTAAGAGTGTGAGTGTGTATGACTAAGTAAATTTATTCACTTACTATTGCTTAGAATAGTGCTGCCCAATATTTTTGCCGTTAGGGCACATCTAGAAAATACAAATATTTACATGGCATACTGCTGAAAAATTACAAGGTTCATGGATCTAGGATATTTTCCTTCAGCATGACATTCATAATGCAATCATTAGGAAAAGTTTTGTAAATAACTTTCCTTTTCATGAAAGTAAGTAAATTAGTACGAAACATGAGATAGAATAGCAGTTGCAGTTAATAAGGAGACTCTGAAAGTTCCTGGATCAGAAGTCAAACTAGATCCAGGAATAGATAGATCTCCCTATCAGAAGTGATGAAAAGTTTCTGGCTATGAGACTGGCCAGTAAAGCATTTAATTAAATAATACCATTGGATTTTGTAGATCCACTTCATTTCATCTATTCATTTCTGTTTGTTGTAATATGAGCAGTGATGAATTATATTTTTATATGCCATACCAGAGTAACTATAGTTATTTCAAGTTTATCTTATTGATTTTAACTTCTTTTAGAAAAGTGATATATGCTTTAGCAAAGTTTTGTTTTGATAAAGATTAATTTTTTCTTGTGTTTATAAGAATGTTTTCTTATACACACTCTGAAGATTCTGTATGTGTATTTATAAATTTGCTCATCATAACATAGACAGCTGGTTGAAGATGTTTTTCAACAGCAAAATTTGGTATGAAATGTTGGTTGTAAAATTTTTAGGGGTAAAAATATGTGGCAATGTGATGTGACAATATTTAGAATAGTATCTACAGTTCATGTGTAACAATCACTAACGTTTTTATATATTTAATAAAAGTGACATTGAATGGTATCAAATTAATACGAGCCATTTAAATGATAAGTTGTGCAATTCTATATCAAAGCATCATATGTGATGGTTTACTGGAAAAGGATCCAATTTTGCTTCTGAGATAACATTGTTTATTGCCATTCTACTGACAGTTGTACCCATTTTACTTTTCAGTGGATTTAGGTAGCTTCATGCTTTACAAATATGGAATAATATTTCATTATGCTCTGCATGTTGGTTGCTTGTTCCAAGAAATAATTTTTTTATTTATATAAACAAGTAATAGGAAAAAATCAGGTTTAAAAAATGAAAACAATGATTTAAATGAAGATTTAAACTAATGTTTAAACTAGTCGTCCTTGCTATCAACCTAAAAACTTTGAAGCTGTTTTTCTGTGTTTTAATATTTTAACTGATTACTAATGCAAAATTTATGAGTTGTAATTATTGTAAAGACATGCAGTTTTGTTTTTTAGAGTCAGCTTGAAAAGCTGAACTTTACAAATATGGCTCTAAACTCAATTTTGAAATTTCCAACAACTGGGCCTCTTTTCTGTAAACCATCACATACACCTTTTACTTTTTCTAATTTTCTCCTTTGCTTGTTAAGTAGGAAAACTACTTTGAAAAAAAATGAACTACTTTCACTCTTTTTGAAGAAAAATTTCTACTTTTCCTATTTTTTTGCAATATTTTTTTCTACGTATTAAGAAAAATTATAATTAGTCAAATGAAAGTACTATTTTTGATGATAGATAATGCTGATAATGTGTGTTTAGCTTACCTCTTATGTAACAAAGTTAAGGTTTAGAACTTCCTGGTTTGCTTACATTGTAATAAATTTTACATTGAATTTTCCAAATTTGATTAGATAGCTTCTTGACTTCTTTCATTTCACATTTTACTTGTTGGTAATAATAATTGCAAAGTAGTAGTGTTGATATTTTGTTTAGTAATATGTTTGGATATCTTAATGTAAGCTCTGTTTTGTATGTTTCAAGTTTTTTTTATACTGTATTTATATTTTAATTTTTGATTCATGAAATATTATTATTTCTTGTTTTTATATTCATTGTATAGTAAAGCATTAGTCTGTTTCACTGTATATAATTTTACTTTGATGCCCAAATTTTTTTTACTGATATGCTTTATTTACATGTAAGTAGATAAAATGTAGTAAGTATTTATGTTTCTAAAAGTTGCATTTTTCATCAGGGTTATGCTTATTCACAAATGTTGTTAGCACTTTCATTTTTTTAAATCTTAAATGAGTGTGCACTTCAATGTGTTTTAGTTTCTTGTTTAATTATCAAAAAGTTCAACTTATAAACAAAGTAATTAAGAAAAATTTGCTAAGCTTTCATATTTTAAAATTAATTCTACATTCTGCAACTCAGCAGTAGTGTTAAGCAAAAGTTTTTGTTGGCTTTTGATATTCTTTTGCCAGAAGGTGGTAAAACCAGCCAAGTTGTGTGTGGGGCTAAAAGCCTTTGAGGATGATTCTATGCAGAGATGACAAATATTACATTATGTTAGTTATTTATATCCCTTTTGTGAAGTTAATATTGTATTTTTTCTATTTCATTCTTTTTAACTGATTTGGTGTTCAGTAGACTTCCTAATAACATATCAATCATAGTTTTATTATATAAATCATGTAAATCATTAATAAAGGTTTAATATTTAAGTGCATTTAAAATGTGATATTTAGCTAAATATTTGAAAAAAAAAAAGCATACAATCATAAATTATCACTATAAGCATTTTTGTGTATTTGAGCCTGAAAGCCTGGGATTAACTTGTCTTTAACTGATTCAACCATTCACTTCTATTTTAATTTTTAATTTCAGGTGGGCTTGAGCTTTTATTATAGTATAAATTTTTTATTTAAGTATGTTGGGCTTTAGGTTATTGAATGTGAACTAGAATTGTGTTTTAGTATCTACATTTATGCTTTCCTGAAGTATTTATCTTCATTGCAGTTTTAAAGTGTATTAATTTTTTTTCTGTATTCAAGTGCTTTGCCCTTCAATCAAACCAAATAAAGCAAGTAATTCTGGTTAATATTTTTCCTAAATGTGGGATTTTTGCAAAATGTAAAAGTGCTCTATGTTTTAGGATAAAGAATATATTTATTCATAGTTTCCAATTGTAGATTTTTTATGATAAATTTATATCAATACTTCACATTTTTGTAGTGATACATGTCAGCATAAGTTTTAGTTGCATGTTATAGTTTTAAAATAGGCATATATGTAATAAAATGCAAACTATAAAACATGTTCTGAAGAATAAAAGTTAAATTCTACAAATAGCAGCGATTTTTTGCCAGACATGTTTTTTTTTCAGGGCTGTCAGGATATATTCTATGGGATATATATAAATTGAAATAAAAAAATGAAATCTTTGGTAAAAAAAAATGAAAGTAAACCCATGGTAAGATGTTTTTATATTCAACATATGAAAAAAAATGACCATGGGAAAAAGTCAACAATTTTTTGCTCAAAATCCATTTAATTTCTGTGATAAAATTGCACAGATATCCTCAATTAAAAATCGTTAGATTTATCTAAAAAGATCATTTTCCCAGATTAAATTTTATGAAAATTAGTAAAATTAATCTTCTGTAAATGAAATACCCAATAATTTCATTTTCTCTGTCTAAACCATGGATGTAGTAAAGGATCTGGATAGAAAAAACAATATTAGAAAATATGTTTATTTCTTTACCTATATATCAAATAAAAAGTTCATATTATTGGTAAGCCACCTATTCCAGTACATTAAAAATATTAATTGTAGGTTACATCAAATCATGGTTTAAAGCTGACAGTCACTGTTTGACCCATGACCTTAAATGGATCTCTGAATTGTGAGTAAACCATAATGTTGTTATATCATTATAGAATAATTTTGGTTTAAATTGAAAACATGATCCAATCAATCAAATTATCACCCAAATGCTGCTTCAACAGTAATACGATAAATTAAAACTTCCATAAAATACAGCAGATATACAAAAATAAACTGTTCAACCAGTTTCAAATACAAAAAACAGCCTTCAAGACTGACAGAAAGCACGACTTCACTTACTTAATGTGCAACACTCAGTTGCCACTCTGACTTGAGTAAGTGAGGTTGCGCTTCTTGTCGGTCCTGAAGAAGTCTGTTTTTTGCTTTTAAAACCAGTTGACTAGTATATATGCTGTACTAGTATATATGCTACTAGTATATAGTATACTTTGTATATATGCTGTATTGATAGAAGTTTTAATTTATCATGATTCAGTTTTAAATTGCAGCTTAACTAAGCTGAAGTTAGTGACTGCAGCAAAATTGGATCCATATATTCATTCAACATTTGAACTCCTGGTGGAAACTATTTTACAGTATGTTAGCTAAATGTTACATTTAATTAATTATGTTAATTCAGATGCAATTTAAATTAGGTGTCATATTTTGCACAGAATTTGGCTATACGTTTTTAATTAAATCCCATACCACATTATCCATAATCATACAGCTCTGTTTCTAAAAGTAATATGCTGTGAAACTTATGCTCACATCAAATATCACCATGTTTATACAACTGGTATATCTTATACAAAAGATGTACAACAAGTTATTCATTTTTAATATTAAGGCATCAAATATATTTTATAGAAAATGAGTTCCTATTCTGCACATCAAATGCGTTTTATAACGCATTTTGTTAATGTGCGACAAATACTGAGGTATTTAGAACAATCTTGAAGAAAGTGAAATATAAAGCAATGCTTTGTAGACAACTAATTAGAATTTGTAGTAATTACGATTTTATGAGGGGACCAAATAAATAAAATGATATAAAAATCATTCAGTAAATATTTGAATGAATTTATATGAACTATTCTTTTGATATTTTTTATTATAAATCTTGCTGATTTAGCAGTTATAAAATTATGTATTTCGTGCCTCTGAAAAAAAAAAATTCTGTTTTCCATCATTTTTATTTATCAAATTAGTGTGCCTATGTAATTGCTTGTGTTGGAATATCATAGAATATCATAATGTTATGACTATATGTGAACTTTTCCATAGAGAATTAAAACAATGATGTTAATTCTTCTCCCATAGCTCCAGATCAATATTACTGCTTCCAGGCAGGAATATATTTATTTATTTATTTTTTGTGAAAAATTTTATTTGCATTTTTGTGATCAAAATCATTTCTAAATTGATGATTATTTAAATGTTTAATAGTTATATTAAATGAAAAAGATTATTTTTTTTTTTATTATTCTGGAGTATTAGATTGTTAAAAGTTTAATGTTAAGTGTTTAAACAAGTCAGACTAATTACATATGGAGTTTGGAATTTGTTTTAAAAGTTTTGTTCAGTACCTATATATATATTTTTAATTTCCATAATTTTTTATTAATGAGAAATTATTGAATTCAGGATAAAAGCAGGATTGGTTTAAAAAAGCTCTAGTGAACTGCCTCCATACCTTGTTGATCTGTTCCCAAAGTTGCTTCGAATCCACAGCTGGTAGTAACACTATAAGTAGTGGTGCTATATTTTATTTATTTATTCTTTTGTAGCTTTTAAAGCAATATGCTCTTATAAAAAATAGCTAATTTTATAAGTAGTATGATGGCAAAATGTGGCCCAAATTTCATCATTATTTTTAGTTGTGTGTATAGATAATTGTTTTGCCTTTAGTTCTTTGAAATTTTTCTGTTTAATCCCACATTTTGTGTTTACAGAATTTTGCTCAGATTCACCAGCTAAATTCCAATATTTGCTACTTAAATTCTTCAGAGTTCTGGTATTGTTTCCATTTTTAAGTTTGGAGAATATGTCTCAGATTCGCTGGTGTATTTTGTACAGATATTTTGGAGGCTCTTATATATCTAAAATTAAAGATGATTTAATGATATACTAAGGAGATTTCGCTTAAAAATATTAGTTTATATTAAGACTGAATCCCCCCCACCACCACCCACTGCTTTCTCCTTAAACCTATCACTGCTCAGATTCGCATTTTTATATTTGTATTTAGCACTTGTATAATTTTCAGCAAATCCACAATCTCCATGTTTTTTTAATTTGGAATCTTTCCAAGTATTCACCTATTTTTCCTGCTTTTTGCTTCTAGAGAATATTTATTATTGCACTCTTTTGACATTTTGGAAATTTTTCTTAGATTCGCAAATGTATTCACCAGTAGTGCTTAAAGAATCTTTCCTAAATTTTTCTGCTTTTCACAGTTCAGTTTTTAAACACTCATGCTTTTATTACCTTTTTTTTTCATTGGAAGATCATTGTACAGATTTATGATTTTGTTTCCACGTTTTAAATTTAGGGAATGAAGATTCTAAATATAGAATATAATTTTGCACTGTGACAATAAAGAACTCCCAACAGAAATAAGTATTGCATCCAGCTCTTGGCTTGTTCGCACTGAAGAAGGAAACTCAAATGTTTTTGAAATCTGCTTTTATAATTTTGTTTACGCAGCAATTTACACTGTGATTTCCTTATTTAATGAAGAGTTTTGTTTATCTGTTTTTTACATATGGAAAATATTCTGCAGAATTCAGGGTCTTTTTTTTCAGTAGGAAATATTAGATCAACTAGCAAAGTCTGTGCACTACATCCATCCAAGTACACCACGGCCATGCATGAGAAACAGGAACCAGCAGACGATATTAATTCCCGCCGACTCTCCCATCTGCTCCTAATATCTACAGACACACGTGAACTATACACCCCTTCCATTCAATATTACTATTTCTTATACGAATCCCTATCAAAACATACATACTATACAAACCCCTAATATAACTCAGTTAATTTATGCTTCTCTAGACCCTCTAACAAACCAATGTATCACTTTAAATACCTCAAATTTTCATCTCAAGTTTTCAATTTCTAATCATACCATGGAAGAAGAGGGACTAACACTCTAACTTTATGGATCACACAATTCAGCTCCAACAAATCTCTCTATAGACAATGTTTGTATTAATTGCATGGTTTAAAATGTGAATTTGAAGATAAAGCAGGAAGTAAATTTGTCTAACTCCATGGTTTAAAAATTCATATTTTGACATTTTAAATTAGGATGACCTCTCAATATTAACTTTCCTATTCAACTGAATCCAGAGGTGATCTCATCTCCATGAGCTGAATACAGTTTTCCTTTGCATCATATTGTGGCAACACCTTCAGCCTGAGATTATAAGCACATTAATAGCAAAACAAACCAAAATTTGAGGGGTTATTTCTCCAGATCCAATGATTAATTTGAGAAATGGATTTGAGATTTGGATTCACCACGGTCGAATTAGTGTACATGATTTCTTTTCAGTCCTTGGGGTTGCATTTGGTGCTCTGACATACTGACACTGCACTTTTAGAGGAGAATTTTATTACTGTGTGTTTTTGTATTTTGAAAATTTTCCATAGATTATTTTTGTATTCCCATTTTTAAGTTTGCTCGTATCCTAAAAATATGAAAAACAAACATACTTATGGTAATCGGTTTTTTCCATCTGTCTGACCACCTGTCCACTAGCAAAACAGTAAAAACTACCAGGTTGATTTTTACAAAATTTAATATTTAGCATCTAAAGACAATTTTGGTGAGCCCAATGAAAATTTGTTAACATTTAAAAAAGTTGTAATTTTTTATTTTAACTTCATTGTTTTTTAGGGAAGAAATGGATATCTTGAATGGAGTTAAACAAATTTTAATACACATGTGGTGCCATGCCATGTTTTGATATGTGAAATATAATTTGCAGTTAATTATAGAATGATTCTTTAATAGATCATGTGACATGTTGGTAAAGCTTTTAATGCATTGCTCAGAGACTGCAAGATAACTATATAATATCACTACAAACATACGTTTTTTAGAGATATTTCTTTGCATTTTTCAACTCTTTATTTTACTAAACGGGTTATGTTTATTTAATGCAGTTATTAATGTTTTAACAAATATAGTAGCAGGATAGTGCCATTGTTCTATTAAATTACAGGTCCCTGACTTCTATATGCAATCTTATCATTTGGTGTATCAATTTATATACGTGCAAATATTGGAGTTTATTAAATGTGATGCTCTGTAGTGATAAATAATTGTAGACCGTAAACTAAGTCATTCATATCCATTGCATTTTCAAAAGTGCTTCCAGTCAGAGTTAGTTTACAGTTAATTCTTGCTCTATCTTTCAATTTTATTCATCGATAATTATCATTTTATTTATTTGACTCTTCATCAAATATTTTTATATTGACCCCTTCTTAAATGATTTAATTTTTATTACTATTTTTATATTGAGAAGGAATTCACTGTCATTCATGTCACATTGTTTATTTCATGGCAATTAAATGCTAAAACTGTTATTTGAAGTCAAAAATGTAGCTCTATGTTATTTCAGCTATAGTTTTATGATTTAATGTATTGAATCTGTACTTAATGGTGCCTTAATACTTTTTAAGCATAATAAAAATTTATATTAAAAATTTGCTTTTGTTCTCTAAGACATTGTTTGGATTTTTCTGATAATCTCTGAGGAAGTAGAATAAATAACAAAGATTATGCAAAAAAATTATGAATATTTTTTGTCTTTGTAAATATTAAACTAAGAATTTTTTAGTGTAAAAGTATTTGAATATGTTTTAACAAAAATGATAAGTCCTCAAAATGTGAAATGTACAAGTTGATATACAAGTTGAGAAAAAAAAAATTCTATAATTTTTAACATCCCTATGGCCTAAATTTTTAACATCCCTAAAGCACATGTAAAAAAATGATTTAATATACTAAAGATATGTTTCTCACTATATATATATATATATATATATATATATATATATATATATATATATATATATATATATATATATATATATATGATAAAAGACAAGATTTTAAATTTAATACATCAAAAACTCAACACTTGACTCTTGTTTGCATACATCAGTTTTTAGAAATATTATAATAAACCAGGTTCTTAGAATCAATAAAATTTGTGGTGAAAATTATAAATTAGCACATTTTATAGAATTATTGAATACAGTGACTAATAATGCATATCCTCCCAAATTCGTAGTTAAAATTATGAACTCAGTGTATCAACTTCCACCACACTCCATAACATTCAAGACAACTTTTCCAGTTATGGTGGCTAGTAATATGAAGGGAAAAAAAATTATTATTTATGAATTATATATTTAAATAAAAATGAATAATAATAAAATAAACTAAAAAAATTAGAAAAATAATAAAATTGGAAAATAAGATAACATTAGCATTAATGTTTTGAATATTATTTTTGCTAAAATGGCATTTATAGTAATGTACTATTGCCAAATCTAAAACAGGCATTTGTTTGGGTTAATTAGAATTAAATACTCAGACCTGAAGAAGAATTTAATTCTGGTTAATCTTCAAATTTGGGCCGGTGCTGTTCTTTTCCATTATCGGCATTGTGGCTGTGGTTTTGCTGTTCTGGTGATGTTAATATATCAGGATTACTTGAATTAGTTATTTTTATTATTACATTTTTCTAATATATATATATATATATATATATATATATATAAATTTAAACGGGAATGAACGGGAATTATCATTACAGGACACCTCAGAAGAAATCTCCACAATAATACTTTCAAAGATGATTGTATCATAAGTAGCAGAAGAATCATGCAAGAAGCATATAAAAAATATTATCCGATTAATTTTCTTAAACATCATTATAATTCCTTCTTTAAAGAAGAATACTCTTTTAGACAAGACATAGGTAATTTGACATCATAACAGTGTATAACGATGTACGCATGCGTTAGAATGTTTACTTAAGGATGTGTTTTGTGCATTCCGAATTGTAAGGTTGTCAGATAGACATTATACGTTCTACCTCTCGTTATTCCATTTCTGTCTCCGTTCCAGTGCCTTCGATTTTGCACATATCGGGGACCTGTCATTATATTGCATTGGTTTCCGTGGGCGTTGTCTAGACAAAAAAGTACTTTAAACGGGAATGAGAGGTCGCTATCCCTCTCAGCCATTTATATGCAATTTATCTGGCATCCCCCTTTACATATTTTTACTTTTTCTTAGTTATATATATATATATATATATACACACACACACACACACATATATATATATACACACACATATATACATATATATATACACATATATATATAGAGAGAGAGATTGCAAAGTCCTAAAGAAGCAAATTTAATTTCCTATTTTGTGAAGTTTTTTTTCTTTATAATTAACTACATGCTGCTATTGAGCAGCATTGATTAACCATGGTATACAATCACATGGCATTAACTTTTCCAAATGTTTAGATAACGTTTTACCTAAACCCAGTATCTCCTTGAAATTATTTTGTGTACTATATTTAACATAGTACCATTTGATGAAAATATTAAAATGTTCCAATATCTCCATGCACTATGTGATACTAGGTAGTGGGAAGTGAAATACCACATAATGGTGTTGATACTGCAATGGGTTATGTGTTGAAAACCCAGACCGTCCGACTCATCCAATGGACTTGAGCAACTATTTGGACGGCCGGGAAGGATGGGTTATGTGTGAAAGTTTTCGGGAGATCGATAGAACAGTTGCATAGGTTAACTTTTACTGCTAAATATTTTATTATTTCGAAAAAAATTATCAAAGTGGTGCTCTCTCTCTCTCTCTCTATATATATATATATCCTACTTTGATCATTTTGAAAGATTCATTTGTGACATTTAAAAAATATTTATTTAGAGGCAGGACGTATTGCTGCAAATGCAACGTAGGCAGCTGCCTAGGTTGGCAAATTTCTATTTAGAATCAAATTTTGTCACCCATCTAAGCTTTTTTCTGCTGTCCCTTGGGGGAGAAACTTATTTCAACTTTTAATGCTATGTTTAATGGGGAAGCTATTTATTTTTTTTTTTTTTTCGGATGTTCACAATAGTCATATATATATATAGTATAATACGTCTATAATTCTGTGTAACAGATTTTCAAGTAATGGTGATCAATTGCTATACAGTTTGAAATAAAAATGAGAAATCATGATGCATCATCATTGGACGGTACAAAATATGTCGTATGTCTGGTAAAAGAAATCTACCGAAAAGAGATGGGGTGTGTGAAGGGTTATCTAGCGGAAGCAAAATTTTAAATCCATCCCTGTTCTGAGAAAGTTGGGGAATTGTACAGATTTGCTTGATTGACAGCACATCCGTACTGTTTGCTTCCCTGAAACTGAACTTTTACCCCTAAAAGATGCATTTATTAACGTTATTTAACTCTGAATAGATGCGAGTAAAAATTGGGTTACTTGGGTGTTATATGGTCATTTTATGTATACGAGGTGAAGAAAAGCGAGTCTCTTGATCCTTCAGTAACAGGTCAGTTAGAAGGATGTTTAGATCAGTGGCGGCTTGTGACTTCAAGAATGGGTGAAGCAGATTCAATGGCGGCATTCTCCCCTCTACCTCGACAACAAACATCATCGAAATACATCGCGCTATTGGCACAAGTGTTGTCAATTAATATATAAAAATAGCCAAACGAGTCTAAAAAATTCGCCAAATAATAAACCATTCAACCGTTAACATCAGGTGATGCAGGGCGAAGTGCCGCCGTCAGGAAATCAAAAGCAAGCAAGGGCTCTGAGGTAAAATCGTCTCTTGTGAGCTGCAGACAGTCGAGGGGAAACCTGCTTGACCCTAAGGTTAATAATTCTACGGACCTTGGCTTGACCCTACATCTACTGCAGATATGGTAAACCTTGCGACTATGTGGTCACTTGCAAATCTGGATAGCGCCGTCTGATCTTTTCTCTCGCAAGTAAAACTAAACGAAACCACCCTCCGATACCAGTCATGGTTGTGGGGAACAAGCCATGTCTTTTTATCCAAAATTTTTTTTCTGGAGTTACAAAATCTGTAATCAATATTTTATTAGTACAGTTTGTTTAAAATAGTGTTCGAGTTTTCCAGTCTTGTTAACATGCCAAGGAGGAAAAGTCAATCGAACAATAAATTAGAACATCACGAGAAATTTAAAAACATCTTTTTTTTTTTATTAATTTTCGAAAGAAATGCGTACATATCTAACATAAATAGATCCAGCAAAGCATATTTATTCAGGGAAAATATTTCTTTTCATTCTTCCGTACTGAGTTCGCTTTTGAAAGAAAAAAGAAATGCCACAAATAAATCTCACTATCTTTTGGCATAGACGACGATTCTCTGTCGATCCTTTTCTTTGATGACGTTATTGTTTCCGGATGTCAATTCTTTCTCTTCTTGTGCTGGATGGCCTTTCTACAGGTCTGGAAGAATAAAAAGAAGAGTTTTTCAGTGAAGGATCAATTAATTGCATGGAGAGAGTTTACTCGCTCGATCGCAGTGATTGAACTCGCCGGTGAGTGAGAGAGAAGCGATTATAGATAAAACACAGAGCTAAATAATCTAAATAGGGATCCCTATCTAGGTTCTCTACACAGAACTAGTGAGGTCGCTTACTCGCTCACATACTCAAACGTAACATCGCCGCTTTTCTTGTAATTTTCCCCCGTCTATTTTTACTTTTCCTACACACATTGGGATGTCAAAATTCGAATTCGTGTTTTCGACGGAAGAGCCCGTTTCAAGCACCCCTGAACTCGAATCAAACGTTTTTGAGGTGGTGTCTGTGTATGTATGTTAGTGGTGTCGGTGAATCTGTTGAATCATTATCTCGCAAACAGATGGATCGTTCGGAATAGATCGTTCGGAATAGATCGTTCGGAACGGATCGTTGGAATTTTGGTACGATAATTTCAGTCAGGGAATACTGGAACCCTATTGATTTTAAATGCAAACTAATAATCAAAATCCTCCCCACTCGCAATTTTTAAATAAATTTTTTAAATAATCATAAAAATATCAAGAGCTTCAATATTAATAAATAAATAAATAATCATTTCATGTGCAATTTTTCATTAGAAAACGAGTGATGCAGACTTCAGAACGCTTGTATGAGTTGTTCTCGAGATATTGTACTATTTTCGCACACATTTTGAAAAAAAAAAAAAAAAAAAAAAATCATCAGATTCTTCAATACTGTTAAATAAATAATCATTTCGTACATAATTTTTCATTAGAAAACTAATGACATAAACTTTAGAAAGATAGCATGAACCGTTTCCGAGATATTGTACGTTAAGTACATTTATTAAATTACACAAAATTAAAAAAGCAGTAAGTATTATAATATATATGCACATCCCATAATATTATACAACAAATCTATTAATATTTTTCTTGCAGATCTAGTTCGTTCCATCCACGATAGCAGATACTTTTTAACACTTTACAACAAAGTTGAAAAGTGTTTATGACTTTGTTCATTCTGTCTGTCTGTCTGTCTGTCTGTCTGTCTGTCCGTTAGCACGATAACTGCCGTAAAAATGACTTAATCAAAATGAAATTTTAGTATGTTGTTCAGACGGTCTGTAGGACCTATGGGAATATGAATGAATAATATCACACAATTAGTTTTGGATTGAACCCGGGTTGAAAAAATGAAATACATTGAGCCCTATGGGACCTAATTTTTCTAACATTTTTTAAGCGAATTTAAAATTCACAAATTGCTTCGAAAATTTTAGGTAATAGTTAAATTGTTCCATAAAATATATAAAAAAAAATTCAGCTAAATATATTCAGTAGTTTTTTAAATAAAAATTAAAATAATAATTACACATCTTATATGAAACGATCACGTGGCCATGATATGAAACGATCACATGACCCACTTCAAAATGAGATATGGCATCCATCTTGTTTCAAATTCGTGATTTTTTAAAGTTCTTTTTAATTCATATTGAGTGTTGTATCCATCCTAAAACTACTTTATTTCTGCTTAAATTCTGTGCATCTACATACTAAAACAACACAATGACAATATATTTGAGTTTAAATTCTCATTCAAATTTGATTATTTCTACAATTAAGCCTATTTTTCACCTATGTAAAATGTAAACAGCAAAATATGTAGAATGTGTTGTATTAGAATTACTGTATTTCTTTAACACAAAATAATTCAGTCCATGGAGTCTGCATGGCTGATATAAATGAAATATCAATTGATTTTATAAACAGAAGGACGATATTTTTCGATGAAGTTTTAAGCATAAAGTTTATGAATTGTAGCTCCATGGTCTTAATTTTTAATTAAAATAAATTATTATAGTATTGTGATGAATGAAATGGAGAAAGTTATGAATGAAATCCTGCTTTTATAGAGAGATCCAGGCGTGTTATTTTTTCTATGACGTCATTTGAATGAATTTCAGTTGTTTTCGATGAAGTTTTCAAATATAATAAATTATCGTAGTATTATGATAGATTTAAAAATATTACCGTGGAATGTATTGCATTTTAGAGATATTTAAACCACGCAATTTATATTTCAATGCCGTCTTTTGAATGAAGTTCATTTTTTTCAATGAAGGTTTAAGTTTTCAAATATAATAAATCAATGTAGTATCGTGATAAGTTTTAAAATATTACCGAGGAATGTATTGCATTTTAGACTTTTTTAAATAAAATTGCATTGAAGTTGGAAAGTGTTTCATAATCAATGCTTTAAGCATGATTGATCTTTCTTGTTTATAATAGTTTTATATTTTGACACGCAAGGATTCGCCAATAATCATTCATTTCACGGGAAATTAATTAAAAGTCAATGTCATTTTGATGAGTATTTAGCACGTAAATATGAATAAGTCTTTTTTCTTTTTTACTAATGAGTTGCCAATGCATCCAATTGCAATTTACGTGATGTTAATTCAATTCTAAAAACACTCTGCCTTGCACCCCATTATTTCGCTGAGAAAGAATTGCAGTCATTGCATTATGTATGGGAAGTCATGTGCTGCTCATATCAGATTTTTTTTTTTTTTTTTAAATAGTGCCTAATTTTGTTGTGGAAATAGTGAAACAACACTAATATCATAAAGTTCTTAGGAATTTAAGAGCACTATCGACTATTTTTAAATTGAAAGCTTTCTGATTACTTAAGATTGAAGGTTGAGAGTAAGAAATAAGCAAGGAATTAGAGGCCGAAGGCTTGGTTGAATATGTATGACGAAAAATCAAATGAAATTTAATAAATAAATAAAAAAAAAATCTCATGTGTCCAACACATGACTTAACCTGCAAATTAAGATATTCTGATTTTATGGGAAAACAGTAACTTTTTTTTTTTTTTACTATATCTCGTTAATATCAATTGACTGTTTGTTCTTATACTGATTGAACCCTTTAAATTTCATGCAATTCACTTAATTATTTCTAAAGATATCGTGGTCTCTGTGTGAAAAAGTAAGATTCTAATACCTCGAAAGCGGATGAAGATAATTTTTAAATAATCATGTCATTTCGGGTTAAAATGACTCGTATTTACCAAACATTCACACATATGATAATACTGAGTTATTTTATTTCTTGACGAATTTTTTTTTCAATTTAGATCAAAAACATGAAGTACCTCAAGAATGGCGTGTGTTAACGTCTTATAAACGATGGCACTCGCTTCTAAATAAAAAAAAAAGTCACTTTAACAACTTTCTCGTTACATTTTAAGTAATCATGTTTCTTAGAAGTTGATTTTCAATTTTCAAAAGCTGTTCGAAACATTAAGGACCTTCCTCTGGCTGTTTACCCAGAAAATCAATAAGTCTTTGATGTTAATCGATATCATACCAAACATAAAAGTATCATACCAAATCTCATTCGATTTTATCAATTTGTTAGGGAGATATCGTGCCCACAGCCATACATACAGACACAGACATAGTTGAAAAATGGTTGATTCGTATTCAAGGATGCTCAAAACGTGTAGGTTCATCAAAATCCGTTTTTTTTTTTGTATGTGTGTGTGGAATCTTAGTAAGTCGTACGACATCTTCGACACAGACAGTCTGACCAACCCGAAAGTGTAAGGTATCTGTTTGGACTGCCGGGACAATGCCACCCAATTTAGATCGCAATCTAGTTGGGGGCGACATCCGCAGAGACCGTACTCTTCTTCCCCACAACCTCGTATTCCGCGTGAACACGGGGATAGTTTAGAAAGCGGTAGGAATCGAACTCGAGTCATCCAAGTGCAATCCCACCGCGCTAACTATTGGGTTGTCTCACCCCCTGACGTACTACACCGACTAGCCTAATGTCCAAGCCTACCTTTGTGACCTGAACGTCCGAGGGGAGGAGGTGCAAGCTCCCCTCCTTCTCTCCACAATGGGCGCCCATGGAGTAGCGAGTAAATTCGCTGTACAATCGATCCTTGCACATGGTTGGTTTCTAATTCATCAGAAGACACAGTCAGAGTTACTACGCGAAAGGTCATGGAATGGAATAAATGGCAATTCGCGTGATACGTGGAGGTAAACTGCTTTAAATGCGAAAGACAGTTTTGGAGAATTTTGCTATTCTTCCCTGTGGATCGTGATAGGAAATTATTATATTTCCTTGAATAAAAGATCAGTGTCTAATCTAATTTGGGCACGCAACCTGCAGATTAGCCGTAAATGATACATACAATCGGAGAACTTTAATTAATTTCTTTGAGATTATTGAATTGAAATACACCAATCCCACAGATACGTTTTGAATTATTTTCATTTCTAATCCCTGTAGCGTGTTAACATTTCGTTAGCAAAATAATAATTAAAACAAGAAAGATCAATCATGCTTAAAGCATTGATTATGAAACACTTTCCAACAGCAATGCAATTTTATTTAAACATGTCTAAAATGCAATACATTCCTCGGTAATATTTTAAAACTTCTCACAATACTACATTGATTTAATATATTTGAAAACTTAAACCTTCATCGAAAAAATGAACTTCATTCAAATGACGGCATTTAAATATAAATTGCCTGGCTTAAACATCTATAAAATGTGATATATTACTCGATAATAATTGTAGAATTATCATAATACCACGATAATTTATTATATTTAAAAACTTCATCGAAAACAACTGAAATTCATTCAAATGACGTCATATAAAAAATAACACACCTGGCTCTCTCTAAAAAAGCAGCATTTCATTCATAAATAATTTCCCATTCATGTCATTCATCACAATACTATAATAATTTATTTTATTTAAAAATTTAGACCATGGAGCTACAAGTAATTTAACTCTATGCTTAAAACTTCATCGCAAAAAATCGTCCTTCTCTCGGTAAAGTCAATGAACATTTCTTTCATATCAGCTATGCAGACTCCATGAGCTAAATTCTTTTGCGTTAAAAAAATACAGCAATTTCTATACAACTCATCCTACATATTTTGCTGTTTACATTTTACATAAGTGAAAAATAGGCTTCGTTGTAGAAATAAACAAATTTGGATGAGCGTTTAAACTCATATATATTGTAATTGCGTTGATTTAGTATGTAGATGCACAGAATTTAAACCAAAATAAAGTGGTTTTAGGACGGATACAACACTCAATATGAAATAAAAAGAACTTTAAAAATCACGATTTTGAGACAAGATGGATGCCATATATCATTTTGAAGTGGATCACGTGATACTTTCATATCATGGTCACGTGATCGTTTCATATAAGAGGTGTTATTATTATTTTAATTTTTATTTAAAAAATAATACTGAATATATTTCGCTGAATTTTTTTTTATATATTTTATGGAACAATTTGAATATTACCTAAAAATTTCGAAGCAATTTGTGAATTTTAAATCCGCTTAAAAAATGTTTGAAAAATTAGGTCCCATAGGGCTCAATGTATTTCATTTTTTCAACCCGGGTTCAATCCAAAACTAATTGGGTGATATTATTCATTTATATTCCCATAGGTTCTACAGACCGTCTGAACAACATACTAAAATTTCATTTTGATTAAGTCATTTTTACGGCAGTTATCGTGCTAACGGAGAGACAGACAGACAGACAGAATGAACAAAGGCATAAACACTTTTCAACTTTGTTGTAAAGTGTTAAAAATATATAATAATAATTTATCACAACTAGTGATTTCAATCACAGATGTTCTTTATAACATCGGAAGGAGTTCGATATGAAAACTAAGAATAAACTTTTGAATTTTGTAGAAGGTTTACGTATTTTACAAGACATTATTCCCACTAAACCATTTGGGCTTCATCAGATTAGAACTACTACCAGTTTTCTTTGTTTGGATGTATACTTGAAATATTTCGTAAAATCTTGGGGGAACCTGGGTGATACATATGAGGTTCGGCAAGGATAAATGACAAAATATAAGCATAACTCAGTGGGGTTCATAAATAATACTTAACTCATTCTTTTGAATAGAGTATTATAAGCGTCACATGGCTCCCACATTCTAGGCGAGCCCCCGGCCAAAATTCTTTAAGGGCCCTCTATGGGTTGCGGACCCTTGGACATTAGTTCCCCTTATCCCCCCTCTCTTTATGGCGGACCTTGAAAAAAAACGTACATCCAAAAATTCATGGACAATTGAGCATTAATAATATAAGGGGGGGGAGGCGTAAGGACCCGCTATTGTGAGTTGTACAGGGTCCCAAGATTTTGCATAGGGGCCTGGAAATTTTGTCAGCGCCCCTGAGTACAAGTAGTGTTTCTTCCTGGAAAAATGGAAACGATGCGATGGTACGGCGATCGTGATTGATCTTTTTTGTCACGCCATATTTTTAACGACAGTGACCGTTAAAAACATAACCACGAATTGGGCCTACTTTGATTAACAAAAAAAAAAAAAAAAAAAAAAAAAAAAAATCATGTTACGGTTGTTATTTTTCAAATTTCTCAAAGTCACAAAAACCAGTACCTCCTTTTTTTTTTATAGCAACTGTCAATTAGTCTATTAGAAAAACCCCTGAAAGGCGACCGGCTCCGCAGGGCCCTCTTTCACATCCGTTTGTCCCAGGCCCCCTGGGTGTAACCGTGCTAGCCACCTCCTTGTGGGGGCCGTGAAAAGCGTCTTTATTGCCTATTTCTGTTTATTAATTACTCTTAATAAAAAGGAACAAATATTTTCACTTTACACGTATCTAGCTTGTGGTTATAAACAAACATAATATATAAGAAAAGTTCTTTGTTCCGTCTGCAGCCTTTGTAACACTTGGTTAGAAATTTGGTGACAATTTTCGCGAAATATCGCCAATTTACCAACTTTTGGAAAATATCGCCAACTCGACAATAATGAAATAACGAATAATGAAATAATAATAATGAAATAACAATAATTAACGAAAATAACGTCAAATGCATGAAAAGCACAAGTGAGTTTAGAAGAATTCTTGCTCAATAATTATGTCGGCTTGAACAGAATTCCGTGTTTTATATGGATTTCTTTAGAATAGTGTTCCCAAAGTGTTCTATTCGAACCTTTTCGGGGTACATGATAAGATGTTTGAATGCATATGACCGGTTGCTTAAAAAAAAGAAATAATTTTCGTGTAATTTAAGTGTTAAAAATTAATTAAAAATAAAATGATTTTTATGTGGAGATATATTGGACTTTTCTAACACGCTCTGAAATGAAACATTTAAAAATTGTAATTATCAAAAGTTTTACATGTTTACCTGTGATTTCTATAATATGAATTATTTTTTCATTAAATGTTTCTATTATATTTTATACAACAATTACTTTTATTATAATTAATAAGAAATATTTTTTGAATTTATGTCAAATAAACATTTCATATAAAATTAATAGACTGCGTTAAAAAATTATCTGGATTGCGGTTTACCTCGACTGTCTCATACCAGAATCTATTTTTAAAAAACTTGTGATTTTTTTTTGTAATTTGCAAATTTTGCAAGAAAGAATTTGCAAAATCTGTATCGTTGGTACCAATGATCCCAAATATAGCATGTTACCTTTCATTTTAAAGGGCTTGGAAAAAATCTTTCAATTGCTATCAAATTTGACAACGTGTCCATTTTGGAGGGGTGGGGGGTGTAACTTTCTCCCCTCTCCGAGAGGAGGGAGACTAATGACGTCACGAACACAAAAACTGTATGGCGGCTATTTTTTACTACAATGATTGAAACTGTTAAGTTCCGTGATCATTGAGTCTCTTTTTATGCACAATTATGTCAATGTTTCTCCTATGCCACCATATTAAGAAAATATAGAATTTTGAATCAATTTCAAAATTTTCGTTCGAACTTAATAGGTCTATATAGTTTCAGACCTTTCGTTAACATAGCTGGATAAAAAGTTTCGTGAAAATTCATCGATATTTGTGGCACCTATATAGTGTACACAAGAAATCCACCACAGACAGACGGACATCCCTCTAAAAATAGTCATAACGTGTTCAGGAGGTCCTAAAACATATAAAATAAACGTAAAAAAAACGTAAAAAACCTAAAACGTCAAAATCTTGAAATCAAAAATTTTCGTGAAAACAGTCCTTTCTCTATACTATATTCTATACAGTATAAGTTAGTACAAATATACTATGTGTAATGTCGCTCTCCTGGCAAAGTAAAATCCCAGAAGTTGCCAGGCGTAGCCAGGTAGTCGGAGAGGGAGATTGACGATTGAATAGGGAGGGAAGGAGGCGGAATTACAGTGTTATGCTTCCTTCATGCAGTGTAATTGCTGAGCTAGTGGAGAGTTATAACCTCCCTGGATACGCAACTGGAAAATATGTGCGTCCAATACTTGAAAAGCAGTATGCGAATATTGAAATTTTGTAAAACACTGTTTTGGAAAATAAGGACTCATTAGAGAATTCCTTCATGAAAATATTCTATTTCAAGCAACATCACTGCTTCTCAGTGAAACAATGAGTCAAAAACATCGTTCAGTGCACCAGAATTTGTTTGAGGAAATTTTTAAAGCTTAGAAGTACGACCTAAAACAAGTACATCGCTGTCAAAGTATGGGAATAGACGCGGAATTCGGCAATTTTCGGTAATAACCAAAATGGCATCCCCTCTTATGATATAGTTACTTTCTTTTCTCCCATTGACTTGTATATTAACTTGCTGCCTGCTTTAATTCCTCTCTCTACGGCACATACCACAACCTAGCTGCGCTTTGTCATGTACTTACTAGGTCATCTGAAAATTAAAAGAAATAAAATAGTGCGGAAGCAAAAAGAACGCTGACTGTTGTATGTACATAAAAAAAAGCCATTTGATAAATCTTACTCAATTCTTTGTCAATCAACTACTGGATGTATACTAGTAGGTCAATTAACTAGTAGATCAACTAGTAGATATACTCGATCAACAGGTAGATATATTTGTAGATATACTTAATCAACTAGTAGATGTACTAGTAGATATACTCAATCAACTAGTAGACATATTAGCAGATATATTATTAGATATACTCAATCAACTAGTAGACATACTAGCAGATATACTCAATCAACTATTAAGTCAACTAGTAGATATGCTAGTAGATATACTCAATCAACTAATAGATGAACTAGTAGATATACTAGTAGATGTACTCAATCAACTAGTAGATATACTATGTACTTTGGAAAAGTAAAAATCATACAGATTTCAATTTTATTTTATAAAAAGCGATAATCATAAAACTGCATGCGGGAGAATGTGTATAAAAAGGGAAACATTAAAATATATACAAATTAAAATATTTGTTAATGAACATTTGATTGCCTTCAACTTAGAGTAGTCAATTTTGGAAAAAGAACACCAGAAAAAGCTTTTCCTTAAACACACTAGAAGCACAAGAAATAACTTTCATTTGAATATTATGAATATCTCCAAAAATGTAAAAAATATATTTTTAAGTAATTCAAATAACCATTGAGAAGATGTCTTAAGAAGTTCGAAAAAGTACAGGTTTGAAAAAGAAAAGTATGGAAGAAAAATCTGAAGTAATTAAAGAGGAAATGATTTTCAACAATTTTTGAATTTAATATATTTCCAATTATTTAGTTTGAAGTGGGCACTTACTTTACAAATAATTGAAAAATTCGAATTAAAATACGTAATTTGCTAGTCAAAGGGTTTTTGAATATTCCATTTTAATTATCATGCTTTGAAGAAAGAAAATTATGAATGACAGAAGCCATGAATTATATGAATTAATTTTATGCTCACTCAAATACTATTACTTTTACCCCACACAGTGTGATTATATACGGAAAGTATTGTGAAAGTTTTCGCTGATTCTAGCATATTCGAATACGAATAAAAAGTTTCTAAGGTGTCATGTGTGTATATATGTGTGTGTATATCAGTGTCATGTGTGTATATATCAGTACTATTACGACATATCTTTAAAAATCGTGGATGTATTTGCAGGATACAAGGAGTTCGAATATCTGGATAAGTAACACTTTTATTTAAAGCACCACTATGCATAAACAGGAACAATAAGGAACTAACAACTCTCTAGCTATCTTAAAAGATCACAAAATAACTGTCAAGTACATAAAACAGCAATTAAATTAATTCATTGACAAAACAAAAGAGGTATGTTTATTTTGTTTCCTAAAAGTAAAGAACTGGTTTTTCTAACTTTTACTTTACAGTTAAGAAATCTCAATGACATTTTTGCAGTGTAATTTATAAAATGGAATATTATATTTTACAAAATTAGGGGGGCTCTGCCCCCTGCTCGCTGCTCTCGCGCAACACCCTTCGGGAGGCCTCGCTCCTACTCGCTGCGCTCGCAGAGCTCGCTTCATACACAGAATAACATATTAGTATGTGACTTCATATTTATCTTTCCTAAAAATTCTACTTTCAAAAGTTTCTTTTCTATCCCTGTCTATTTTCTACAAGAGGGAAAAGCAAGGATTTTTCTTAGCCCAGGGAATCCAAAAATTCAATTCCTTGATCATGAGTTTGCTTCGCGAGCTATTTTATGCCAAACTAAAGTTTAAATCGATAAACGGTTAATTTCACCGGGTTACCCTATTATTTCTCTATAAATATACAAAATTTCATATTTTTGTATGCTATAGTTTTTACGGTACAAGACAGAGAAATCGCTAGACGTACCCATACGAAAAAAAAAGTTCACTTCGGAAGTGCATAAAAAGTAAAATATCCCCAAAACTACATCCAAATTTAAAAAGTGACTCTCCTACAAAAATTCACCCATGTATGTATCTGCCTGCAAAAATTGGTGGTTTTGCTATTCTTAGTCTATACAGGACGCAAACTCGCAGCTCAAATATTTTGTCTTTGATTTTGACATTAAATATTTCATAAAATACAATATATATATATATATATATATATATATATATATATATATATATATATATATATATATATATATATATATATATAAGACATAAATGGAGATATAAAAGAAGAAGGAAGGTAACGTAAAGTGCTTACACAATGGCGGCAAGGGGTAGTGACCTTACTCCCCAGTTATCAACATGCATATCTTTAATGCCGTGGCATGCACTCCTGGACGCCAGCACTGACATTAGCCAACATTTATGTCTTTATATATTTTTAGTGTTTTATGCTGCTGTGCGCAAGTACACTAAAATTTATTTCAATAATTTTCTTTAGAAATCTTTCTATTTTTACATATTTATGAATAGCACGATCCGGCTGCTGTGCGCCAATTTTGATGTTCAAATACTATAAAATTCTTTAAATATCTTTAACTTTTCCCTCTTGGAATCGATATGTGTGTTTTGGTGTCAGCGGGGTGCATCACGGGCTGCTGGCGTGTTTGGAGCTCAGCTTCCGTATGTTGATAATCGCTGGGTTTGAGGGGGCTGAGTTGGATATCTTTTGTATATCTTTATTATATATGTATTGTTCATGTTGTAGTGCTTGTGATGTGTGAATATTGTACCTTAGAAATACATAAAATCATAAAAATCATATAATTAAAAAACTTACCAATATAAAAGTATAAGATATTGTAAAAAAATGTACACTACGACTGACAGAGTTAGGTTAATTCTTTGATGATATTTGAAATGAGTAAGTGGGATTGTCATGATAAAGTGAGTTACTATGCCTGTTATACGTTTTGGTGAAA
This sequence comes from Amaurobius ferox, assembly GCA_951213105.1. NCBI lineage: Eukaryota > Metazoa > Arthropoda > Arachnida > Araneae > Amaurobiidae > Amaurobius > Amaurobius ferox. The sequence continues at coordinate 84,669,703 of OX578139.1, read as the reverse complement.
TTATATAACGCTTAATTTTTGCACCACTCTTTATAAGAGTATGAACTATAAAAATTATGATGAATACAAAAATATATATTATAACGCCTGGCAAATATTTGCGATCAAATTTTTATTTACGCAAATTGCCCGGTAATACGGATATAAGGAATTCGTAGGACCGTCACCATGCAACCTGACCACTATTCTATAAAAATATATTTTAAACCTCTCGTCAGAAGTAGAGAACTAGAAAAAACCGTCTTGAATGTTGATGTTACAGCTCGGCCTACCGATCACTTGACGACGAAGTATAATTGAGATCCTGTATACAGACATCATTTCAGTTACATGCCTTTCTTCAAATTCAAAAAATGCAACTCAAAAAGATGCAAACTATGCCCTTGTGCCGGTCCTAAGATTATAGGAAATTCAAGTAAGTTCATTTTATTTTGTAAAGCATACCAGTGTGTATATATGATAAAATGTAAAACTTGTGAATCAACTTATGTAGGTCAAACAAAAAATCCTCTGAATTTGAGAATAAATCTTCACCGTAGCCAGATTAAGAAAAATTCAGCAATTAATCAGGAATACCATCTTCTATACTCTCACTTTCAAACTCATTCTTTTAATAATATATCCATTACAATCTTAGACTTTGCAGTAACTTTGGAAGAACACATCTGGTGGGAAAATATGCACATTCTACAAAGTAATTCTATATATCCATATGGTTTAAATGCAATGATGTTTAACAGATTATATAATAACGAGTTTTACTATAGTACTTATAATACAGCTATAGTGGAAACAAGCAATAACAATACATGTAGAAAATGGTTCAGAAGTAAAAAAAGAAGAAAAAAAAAACAGAATTATAACGATCGCAAAGAATCTTTTATCAATTTTATGCAACAGGTTTATCAATTTGAAGTACATAACATTACAGTTATTAAATTATATGTTTTGAGCATAAGAAAAAAATATTTGCAACAGATGTGGAATATCTGGTCTCAACAAGTTAAAATATGGTCTACAAAAGAACTAAACTCATACCAAAAACTTAACTTGACTACTATGTGTGACTGGATCAAAAAACGATCCACCTTTTTACTTTCCTTATATACATAATGTATAAAGAAAGTATTGTGACGGGGTCGAAAATTCGAAATCGAGTTTTCGACGGGAGAGCACGTTTCAAGCATCCCTGATCACGAATCAAACATTTTTGAAGTGATGTCTGTGTGTGTGTGTGTGAAAGTATGTGTGTGTGTGTGTGTGTGTGTCAGTGGGTCTGTGGAGACGATAACTGACGAACGAATGGACCGATTCGAACCAAATTTGGTACAAAAATCACAATCTATAAACACTGGAAGCCTATTGTTTTTATACGCAATCGAATGTTCAGAACCCCCCTAAATTTTCGAATGAAATTTCGAAAAAATCGTCAAAAAATCAAAACCAATAATAAAGTTACGTAAATAGACATTCCTTATGTAATTTTTCATTAGAAAACGATTGACATAAATTTTAGAACGCTAACATGAACCGTTCTCGAGATATTGCACATTTTTCAAAAAAATTATCAAAAAGTCAAATAAAATAGAAAAAAAATATTTCCTATTAAGAAACATGTTCACTTTTCATATATAATATCATGCGATAAATTGGGTGACATCATTCTCGTGGATCTAGCTCGTTCCATTCATGAAAAAAGATACTTTGAGTAATACTTTTGCATTTGAACGCCAATTTATCTGCTGTAAGAATAACTTATTTCTTCGTTCATAACGCTTGGCGAGATTTTGGCGACGAAATTGGCGGAATGTCGCCAACTTGGCGACTTTTTGAAATGCTGCCAAATTAACGAAAATCTCGCCAAATGGATAAAAATGACGATAAATCAATGAAAATGACGACTAATTGTGGAAAATTCAATATCTAATAAGTTATATAATATATAAATATATAATAATAGTTATATAATATATGTCGAAAATTCAATATCTAATATGTTATATATATATATATAACTTATTTCTTTGTCCATAACGCTTGGCGAGATTTTAGCGACAAATCGGCGGAATGTCGCCAACTTGGCGACTTTTTGAAATGTTGCCAAATTAACGAAAATCTCGCCAAATGGATAAAAATGACGATAATCAATGAAAATGACGACTAATTGTCGAAAAGTCAATATCTTGGAAAGGATATTAGTATCTACTAGAAGAAAAACCTATTTATTTTACTGTAAAAGTAGTAAATTCATTTCATTATATAAGGAAAGTCATGTGTTGCCCACATCAGATTTTTAAATTTGAAATTGAAGGACAAAAAGCTCGAAGAAAAAAGCGATGTGGTATATCTATCGATCTTATTTCAAAATAAAACTTTCAATTCTATCCCTTTTGGCAAGATATTGAAAACACATCAAAAGCATCTTCCTATAACAGATATAAATATTAGAACGACTTACAGTTACGAAATTCCTTTAGGAAGAAAAATTTACAATTATAACTTATTAAGTAAAAATCTTTTGATTGGAAATAATGTAATATGTAATTGTAACACCAATCCTTATAAAGATCCTGTTATAGGTCATATAGTTACAAGTAATCTTGAAGTACTCAATAATAATGCCTTAATAAGAGCTTTCAAATTAGGCACCAAATACCGTAATCCACACCAAGGAAATCCACTTGATACATTTACAAAGAATTTAGAAGCATTTATTTATAAGATGTCTATAAAATTCAGCATCCCGGATTTTACATTCAACAAATGGAGATCCAGTGTTTTGAATGATTTCGGGTATTATTACAAAATGTATTATACTCGTCAAGAGGGATGTAAACTGGATATAAAGAATCTTAAGTTATTGCACAAGAACAATATATAATAACGTACACCGATAAAGTACCTGGTAATTATGCATTTACTTGCAAATACCTTTACATAAAAACCCTTATGGCAAATTATGAAAATCAAGCATTATACAGCAGGATAACTATGACAAACCAAGTGATTAATAACAGAATCAAAGCCTTATATCTTAAGGCAGGTATTAAGTATACAGAAAGAATAAAATATCCATATTTAATAAATATACCCAAGCTTCATAAAACTCCAAAAAGCTTCAGACCAGTAACAGTTGGATACAAAACTTACCTAACTAAAGCTAACAAATTGCTTCTCGCAATATTGAAACCTATATTAAGGAGAATTAAAGATCGGGGATCTTATATTGTCGGAAATAGCTACGAGGTAATAGAGATCTTAAGACCTCATCAAACAAAATTATTTTTCAGAACCTATGATTTTAAGGAACTATTTAACAATATTGAACTCAAAGTATTATACCGAATACTGAACTCGTTGTACGGGGAATTTGAAATGCAAAAATATATAGAAATCGAAAGATATAGATCTCTGATAAAGATTGTTATAGAAGAAAACTACCTATATAACGGACTGAATTTCTATAAGCAAATCAAAGGAATCCCCATGGGCGGGGGATGCTCATCAATTTTAGCAGACATCTATCTTGATCATTTTGAAAAAATGTCCCATATTAACAATGAAATAATTTACATACGTTACGTTGATGATTGCTAATAGCTTATGAAAACGAAAATTTTCAAATGAATTTTGAATTTTATCACTCAAATTTAATATTGGAAGAAAATCCACCAGCCCAGAATAATGAAGTAAATTTTCTAGATCTCAGTATTGATTTTAACCATAATATGCTTTCATTCTATATATATGATAAAAGAATAACTTATAATATTACTACAGCAGGAATTATACATTGGACCACTAATTTATACTTGAATATATTTGTATGTATAGAAATGTATTTATTGGTGGTCTAGCGAGAACGAAAAGAATAGTAAGCAGTGACGTCACCAGACTGGAAAGTGGCAAAAAATTTTTACTACAGGCATTCATGCAAAAATATCCAAAGCAGTTTATGAAACATTACATCAAAATTACTACGGATAAAATGAAATATATGGGTTGAGTTTGTGTAAATATTTGAAGTCATTATGAATTTTGATCGTCCATCTTTGTAAGTTATGACATCACAGACATCTAATCTGCTGATTTGAATGTTTTGATGTTATAAATAGGTAGCATGTGCAGGAACTTAGCTGTCTCTATGACTTGGACAATACTTTTTCATATCACCATCCTTTATCAAGGGTCTTGTGATAATTTTGATTGTCACTCCGGAGGTTGGCTAATGTCAGTGCTGGCGTCCAGGAGTGCATGCCGCGGCATTAAAGACATGCATGTTGATAACTGGGGAGTAAGGTCACTACCCCTTACCGCCTTTTGTGTAAGCACTTTACGTTACCTTCCTTCGTCTTTTATATCTCCATTTATGTCTTTATATATTTTTAGTGTTTTATGCTGCTGTGCGCAAGTACACTAAAATTTATTTCAATAATTTTCTTTAGAAATCTTTCTATTTTTACACACACACATATATATATATATAACGGTTTATTTCAGCGTATTCTGCAAAACTTTTTCTACAAGTGTACCAAATTTCTTATTTTTATATGCAATAGTTTTTGCGGTACGAAGCAAATAATTTGGAGAAACGAAGAATTTGTCAAACAACAGCGGCGTCAGCCACTTTTTACTTTCTTTATATACATAATGTATAAGAAAAGTATTGTGACGGGGTCGAAAATTCGAATTCGAGTTTTCGACGGGAGAGCACGTTTCAAGCATCCCTATTCACGAATCGATCATTTATGAAGTGATGTCTGTGTGTGTGTGTGTCAGTGAGTCTGTGGAGACGATATCTCACGAACGAATGGAGCGATTCAAACGAAATTTGGTACAAAAATTACAATCCACGAATACTAGAAGCTTATTGTTTTTAAACACAGCGAATGTTCAAAACCCCTTACATTTTTGAATGAAATTTTAAAAAAATCATCAAAAAATCAAAACCTTTAATAAAGTTGCGCAAATAGACATTTCCTATGTAATTTTTCCTTAGAAAACGATTGACATAAACTTTAGAACACTAGCATGAACCGTTCTCGAGATATTGCACATTTTTCAAATAAATTTATCAAAAAATCAAATAAATTAAAAAAAATATTAACTATTGAGAAACATGTTCACTTTTCATATGTAATATCCAGCGATAAATTTGGTGAGATCATTCTCATGGATCTAATTCGTTCCATTCATAGGAAAAGATACTTTGAGTAATAATTTTGTATTTGGACGTCAATAGTCATTTATCTGCTGTAAGAATAAATTATTTCTCCGTCCATAACGCTTGGCGAGATTTTGGTGACGAATTTGGCGGAATGTCGCCAATTTGACGACTGTTTTACATGTTGCCAAATTAAGGAAAATCTCGCCAAATGGATAAAAATGACGATATATCAATGAAAATGACGACTAATTGACGAAAATTCAATATCTTGGATAGAATATAAGTATCTACTATAAGAATAACCTATTTTATCTTGGATAGAATATATGTATCTACTATAAGAATAATCTATATTTTTTTACTGTAAGAGCAGTAAATTCATTGCATTATATAAGGAAAGTTATGTGTTGCCCACATCAGATTTTTTTAAATATAGAAGTGATAAATGATATGATTTCTAAATCCAGAACTTTCTTAAAAGGGGAATGAAATAAGAACTAAGCAATAGAAAGAAAATTAATTTTCGATTCTTTTATTATTAGGATGTTTTGTAATTCCGTATTTCCTCCGTGGATTTTTTCTTTTTTAAGATATAGAAAGAAACCAATTATTAGTTTTATTTGTAATCTTTATCGTAACTTTGAGTAGATTAGTACGATACGACAATAATCTTAACAATTCGCTGTTCTCTAAACGCTCTTTTAATTGCCTTTTAAAAGTTTTAAAGTTTGGAACACATTTAAAATGTTTCTATCGGCGCAATGAATAAAGTGAAAAATGTTGTTTTAATTTTTTAAAGAACGTGTAATTTATTGCAATTTAAACATGTAACAAATGAATTGATTGATTGTAAACATAATCTGCACATGAATGCATTTGAGAATTTCCTTTTTAATAAACTTTTTTCATAACAAAATATTTTATTCGGATTGACTAGCAACTGTGAATGGATTTATAAATATATATATATATGCAATCAAAGAGTTTAAATATAAAATACTAAGCATATGAAACTAGCTGAGTTTAACAATACAAATGCATTAAAAACAGGAACAATTAAAAAACATACATCATTTATTGTGCTAGTGCAACATATAAACAAGAAAGATCAATCATGCATAAAGCATTGATTATGAAACACTTTCCAACTTTAATGCAATTTTATTTAAATATCTCTAAAATGAAATACATTCCTCGGTAATATTTTTAAAATTATTACAATACTACATTAATTTATTATATTTGAAAACTTAAAACGTCATCGAAAAAAATGAACTTCATTCAAATGACGGCATTGAAATATAAATTGCCTGGATTAAACATCTCTAAAATGCGATACATTCCTGGATAATACTTTTAAAATTATCATAATACTACAATAATTCATTATATTTGAAAACTTCATCGAAAACAAATGAAATTTATTCAAATGACGTCATTGAAATATAACACGCCTGGCTCGCTCTATAAAAGCAGCATTTCATAATAGAATTAAAATACAATTATTGAAGAGAAATAGTAAAGCATCCCTAACAAACAAAAGTATTCAAACACCAACGGGAAAAAACTCAAAAAAATGTCAGAAACCACCCATTATATTTAAAACAAAAATATTAATGAAAAATGGAATATCAAATAATATAATGAAAGTGATGTAATAGTAAAATCTTCAAGGGACGACTACTATACATCAGCTTCAATCAACAACAATTTTTAAGAATGGCAACATGGACATTACTCTTTAGGGTTGATAGCATCTTTTTTGCACATTATGTTGAGATGGTTTAGTATAACTTCTACACTCGTGTAAGTCAATTTTATTTTTTTAATTTATTCAATTCTTTCTAATTTTTCAAATTTCTCAATCATTTTCCATTTTTAGCATATAGGGGCTACTATTGACCTTTTGTTCACAGTAACAGGTCAATAAATGAAATGTGTTAATCGAAGCTGATGTATAGTAGTCGCCCTCTGATGATTTTACTATTACATCACCTTCATTCTATTATTTCATATTCCATTTTTCTTTAATATTTTTGTTTCATATATAATGGGTGGCTTCTGACATTTTCTTGAGTTTGCGGCGTCCAAGGACGCTAATGCCCGCAAAGGGGGATCGAACTGTTTGGGATAGGGTATGTCAAATATCTGTCTTTTTGAGAGATTCTTCGTTTGGGATGGGCGCTGTTACACCCGTAAGCAAGAGGTTAAAATGAAGGGTAATACAATATAATTGTGATCACTTAGACCAACGGTGCAGATTTTTCAATTTTTTTCTTGTAAAATTTGTAACAAGAAAAAAAATAATAAAACAGCTATTTAAAATGGATGCTGGTATGAGAGGATATAGTTGAGCCACGCTCTAATTAATTTTATATTTCGTACGCCGCGGTGGACGGCTCGGGTAAATAACAATGGCTTCCTGTAAATACCGTTTTTCCTTGGGGACAGTTAATATGCAGTGAAGGTATTTTAAGTTTTAGTGGAAATATCTCTCTCTATCTATTGACGCTGTTCATTTTAACTTTTGAATAATTAAAATATTTGGAATGTAAGATTCTGCGACTTTCTCATACATTCATTGATTATGCTCATTTGCATCAGGACGAATAAATAATCTTTTTAGAAGCTTTCGTTCGCAAATTATTCGACTGATTTTATATAACACGAGAAAATGTACCCTGGATTTGAAGCAGAGATTAACTGAATTCATATATTGAAATTTTCAAAAGACGTAGTCGAGCCCCCTCGCTTTATTAAAAAAATTAAGTGCCATCTCAGAAAATCTTCATGAGGATGCTTTAACCCAATACTCCTAATGATAATGTAATACCATATTTATAAAAAGAAGATGGAACGATATTATTTTAAATTCACAAAGTTAGGAAACAGACGAATAAAATCCACTTGGATCAACAGCCGTGGTTCCGTCTCTACAAATATCTGCCATTTTGTCTTTTATCGTCTAGCCAGAATAAAACTGATATTGAAATCGAAATTTAGACAGATGTTTGGCTTTAAATGTTAATTACTTTTAAATTAATTTGAATTTAAAAAGAATCTTCCTGAGCCATATTGTCTTGGGACCTGGAGTACCTCTACACCGAATATCGTCGATGTTCAAAGCTTCGATTTTCCGCTACAGACGACACACACACACACACACACACACACACACACACACACACACACACACACACACACACACACACACATACACGGACAGACATCTCTTATTATGTAAGATTATTGAAGTACCTGCCATTTGAATGCGATAAGAGAACTGATTTTTAGTCGTGGTAATTTTAACAGACTCGTTACATTCGAGGGCATACTATATTTCTAATTATTTCCAAGTGACGTACATTCTAACACAGGCATCTGAAACCTTTTAGCACTTGATGGCCTTATTCAGCTTTTGAATTTTTAGAAAAGGGCCGCAATTAGGAAGAAGCAAAAAAATTCCTGTGTAAATCAATTGAAATGGGGGAAGGCATCAACTATTATTAGATGAGGAAAACACTATTGCAGAGAGCTACATATGATGACATTTGCTATCAGAATAATTGAGAACAAGGAAAATCAATCATGCCTAAAGCATTGATTATGAAACACTTTCCAACTAAACTGCAGTTTTATTTAAACATCTCTAAAATGCGGTACATTCAGGGCTGATATATTTTAAATTATCACATTACTGAAGTAATTTATTATATTTGAAAATTTAAAACTCATCGAATAAAATAAAATTTATTCAAATTACGCTAAAAAAATGTAAATCGTCTATAAAAGCAATGATTGTTTCATTTATATCACTTTTATTTCAGACTCCGGAGCTAAATAATTTTGCGTGAAAAAAATTCATCAATTCTTATACAATTCATCTTACAATCGCTTGTTTACATTCTACATCCATTAAAATTGGGCTTAGTTGTAGAAATAATAATCAAAGTTTGATGATCATTTAAACTCAAAAATAAAGTAACTGTGTTGGCACAGAAAATACACAAAATAAAGCGGTTTTAAGACGGAAACAACATTAAATATAAATTTGAAAGAACTTTAAAAACCATGGTTTTAACACTGGGAAAAAATATAGATGTCAGATTTTATGTTGAAGTGGGTCACGTGATCTATTCATATAATATGGGTGTCATTATTTTAGTTTTATTTTAAAAACTTCCGAACATGTTATGATGAAATTTTATACATTTTATGGCATAATTTAAATATTTTCTAAAATTTTCGGAGTAATTTGTGAATTTTAGCTTCGTTTAAGAAATGTTTGAAAAATTGCGCCCCATAAATTTCAATGTATTTCATTTTTCTATCCCGGGTCCAAACCAAAACTAATTGGGTGATATTATTCATTTACATTTCCATGTATCCCACAGACGTCTCATCAACATACTAAAATTACATTGATAAAGACATTTTTACTGCAGATATCGTGGGAGCGAACAGACAGACAGAATGAACAAAGTCATAAGCACTTTTCAACTATGTTGAAAAGAGTTAGAAACCCAAGAGGCTTGAACCAGAGATGAGACATATTGAATGAACGGTGAAATACCAATGAAGAACGTGAACATCTAACAAAATATTCAAAGTCGATATCAAAAATGTAAATAGGAATAACAAGAAAGATCAATCATGCATAAAGCATTGATTATGAAACACGTTCCAACTTCAATGCAATTTCATTTAAACATCTTTAAAATGCGATATATTCTTAGGTAATATTTTGAAAATTATCACAATTCTACATTAATTTATTAAATTTGAAAACTTAAAACTTCATCGAAAAAAATGAACTTTATTCAAATGAAATTCATTCATTGAAATATAAATTGCCTGGTTTACACATCTCTAAAATGAGATAAATTCCTCGGTACTATTTTTAAAATTATCATAATACTTCAATAATTCATTATATTCGAAAATTTCATCGAAAACAACAGAAATTTATTCAAATGACATCATCGAAATATAACATGACTGGCTCTCTCTATAAAAGCAGCATTTCATTCATAAGCATTTTCCCATTCATTTTATTCATCGCAATACTATAAAAATTTATTTTATTTAAAAATTAAGACCATGGAGTTACAAGTAATTAAACTCTATGCTTAAAACTTCATCGAAAAAAAATCGTCCTTCTCTCTGTAAAATCAATGAATCTTTCATTCATATCAACTACATTTCAGACTCCATGAGCTAAATAATTTTGCGTTAAAGAAATGCAGTAATTCTTATACAACTCATTCTACATATTTTGCTGTTTACATTTTCCATAAGTGAAAGGTGGGCTTCGTTGTAGAAATAATCAAATTTGGATGATCATTTAAACACAAATATATTGTAATTGCGTTGTTTCAGTATGTAGATGCACAGAATTTAAGCAAAAATAAAGCGGTTTTAGGACGGATGCAACACTAAATAGGAATTAAAAAGAACTTAAAAATCACGATTTTGACACAAGATGGATGCCATATTTTAGTTTGAAGTGGGTCACGTGATCTTTTCATATAATGGTCACGTGATCACTTCATATAAAAGGTGTAATTATTATTTTAATTTTTATTTAAAAACTACAGACTATATTTTGCTGAAATTTTTTTTATATATTTTATGGGATAATTTGAATATTTCCTAAAATTTCCGAGACAATTTGTGAATTTTAAATCCGCTTAAAAAATGTTTGAAAAATTAGATCCCCTAGGGTTCAATGTATTTCATTTTTTCAACCCGGGTTCAATCCAAAACTAATTGGGTGATATTATATATTTATATTCCCATAGGTTACACTGACCGTCTGAACAACATACTAAAATTTCATTTTGATAAAGTCATTTTTACGGCAGTTATCGTGCTAACGGACAGACAGACAGACAGACAGACAGAATGAACAAAGTCATAAACACTTTTCAACTTTGTTGTAAAGTGTTAAAAAGTCAGAAGCACTTTTCAACTTTATTGTAAAGTGTTAAAAATCAGAAAATTTATACTTATTGTCAAGAAGAATATTAGAAATCTGGTATTTTGAGAGCCCCCTGCAGTAAAAATTTAATATTGTTTTTTTTAACACTTTACAACAAAGTTGAAAAGTGTTTATGACTTTGTTCATTCTGTCCATCTGTCTGTATGTCTGTATGTCTCTCTGTTCGTTAGCACGATAATTGTCGTAAAAATGACTTTATCAAAATGAAATTTTAGTATGTTGTTCAGACGGTCTGTGGGACTTATGGGAATATAAATGAAAAATATCACCCAATTAGTTTTGGATTGAACCCGGGTTGAAGAAATGAAATACATTGAACGCTATGGGACCTAATTTTTCAAACATTTTTTAAGCGGATTTAAAATTCACAAATTGCTTCGAAAGTTTTATGAAATATTCAAATTATCCTATAAAATATATAAAAAAAATTTCCAGCAAAATATATTCAGTAGTTTTTTCATTAAAAATTAAAATAATAATTACACCTTTTATATGAAGCGATCACGTGACCATTATATGAGGAGATCACGTGACCCACTTTAAAATAAAATATGGCATCCTTCTTGTGTCAAAATCGTGATTTTTAAAGTTCTTTTTAATTCATATTTAGTGTTGTATCCGTCCTAAAACCTCTTTATTATTGCTTAAATTCTGTGCATCTGCATACTGAAACAACGCAATTACAACATATTTTAGTTTAAATGATCATCCAACTTTGATTATTTCTACAACGAAGCCTAATTTTCACTTATGGAAAATGTAAACCGTAAAATATGTAGAATGAGTTGTATAAGAATTGTTGCATTTCTTAATGCAAAATTATTTAGCTTATGGAGTCTGCAATATAGCTGATATGAATGAAATATTCATTGATTTTACAGAGAGAAGGACGATTTTTTCGATGAAGTTTTAAGCATAGAGTTTAATTACATGTACCCCCATGGTCTAAGTCTTTGAATAAAATAAATTATTATAGTATTGTTATGAATGAAATGAACGGAAAAATGTTTATGAATGAAATGCTGCTGTTATAGAGAGAGCCAGGCGTCTTATATTTCGATGACGTTATTTGAATAAATTTAATTTGTTTTCGATGAGATTTTCAAATATAACAAATTATTGCAGTCTTATGATAATTTTAAAAATATTACCAAGGAATGTATCGTATTTTAGAGATGTTTAAACCAGACAATTTATATTTCAATGCCGTCATTTGAATGAAGTTCATTTTTTCGACGAATTTCTAAGTTTTCAAAAATAATAAATTAATTTATTATTGTGATAATTTTTAAAATATTACCGAGGAATGTATAGCATTTTAGAGATGTTTAAATAAAATTGAATTGAAGTTGGAAAGTGTTTCATAATCAATGCTCTATGCATGATTGATCTTTCTTGTTTTTAATTCTATGATTTGTATTCTTTTGTTTCTAAATCATTGAGAAACCAGCGATTTTATAATTTAAACTAGCAGCATACGCGTTCTTCGTACGGAGTATATAGTATAAAGAAACTTAAAATTAACAATCATGTGCAAATTCCTACAGTATACTAAATAACATTTTTAATCAAAATATTCTGTTAAAACATTTAATACAATTCTCCTAAGAAGAAGTTTAAGAATCTTTGTTTTCGCCATACAAAATTATCTTCACGGACTGATCTGAAGAATAAAACATCCTGGCCCCTTTTTTAAGCAAATTTTCAAAAAAAAAAGGAATTGAATCAATAGATGCAAAATGAAAGCATTAAAATTGTATGGGACCGTACTATTTATATACGCAAATGTTAGAAGATATAACCTGTATTAGTACATTACATTTATAAATTGAAAATATCAATAAACCCGTAATTGACTCCAATATATGCCAGAATGAAAGAACTAAATTAATATGGGAATGTATATATATATATATATATATATATATATATATATCCCCGTACTACTTATATTGTCGTAGATTAGAAAATATACCAGTGTGTTAGTAGAAGATTACCCGTATCATAATATGAGTCTCAAAAATCTTTGCCAAAATAAAACAGATGACGTAATAAATTGAAAATATCAATAATCCCCGTAATCTTTATACCAGGAGGTCGTAATTGATTCCAATATATGCCAATATACCTGTACTACTTATGTTCTCGTAGATTAAAATATATACTCGTGCATTTGTAGAAGATTACTCGTACAACGTACAATATATGAGTTTAAACAATTTTTATCATAATAAAACAATGGCATAATAACTTGAAAATATCTATAATCCCTGAATCAATAATCCCCGAAACTATCAATATTAATAATGTTTAAACTTGAAGATCGTAATTGATATTATACAGTAAAAAACGCAATGTCAATGAAATTTTTTTTATACATATCTTTATTATTCAAATTGGAAAAGATTTAATAAAAATCATATGCCGCATAACACATTGGATTTAAATCCGTTGCTAAGCGACATGATATCATTTGCTTTAAATAAATTGATGGAAATCATATCGTCTGAATAATGCGATCTCCATGGAAGGTTTGGCGACATTTTTGTCAATTTAGAGATAATTTAAAAAATCGCCAAATTTATCGTCAAGTGGGACTATAGAACTGATAGTCCCATTTTGCCACAAATTGACGAAACATCATCACAATACTATCCCCTAACAAAACACAATTAATTTCATTTATTAAGCGCAATTTTATCAATTTCATGATATTTTTATGGATTTACAAACATTTTTATCAATTTGGTAATATTTTAAAAAATCGCTAAATGTGTTACCAAGTAGGATGGATGGACTGACTGACCGACAAATACTACCGAAACATCATTTCAGTACTCTCTTAAAAAAAACAAATTTAATTTCATTGATTTGCTCCGTTTTTATGAATTTGGCGACATTTCAGCTAATTTAAGAAAAGTTGCCTAGTTAGCAATATTCTGCCAAATTCGTAGCTCTGAATCTGTAAATCTGAAGAATAAAATATCCTGATCCCGTTTGTATATACTAAATGAAAACTCTAAAATTGTATTAGAAGATATACCTGTTCTACTCTTTTTCTGTTTCAACTATCGGATAAATGAATTTATTGGATAAACACAATATATGAGTTTATTAGCTAAACACAATATAAAAGCTTAAAAACTCTTTGCCAAAATAAATGAAAGTGATGTATGCAGTCGGCAATTAATATAATTAAAAGAAAAATCAAACCGTTCTTTTCTAAAATATATTTTTATATCCATTTATTGATTATTCAAATCGAAAAAATAATAAATAAAATTAACAGACAGATTTAATTTAATTGCGTTTCTGAGCAACATGATATAAAATAGAATCTTCCCCATAAACTGCGAAATTAAATAACCATTTTGATTTCTTTATACTTTTCATTGTTGAGTGAAAGCTTGTAAAAAATAAACCATGGAGATAGATTTTCCATTTAAATTCATGTTTCAAACAATTCAGGTTTTCAGAAAGTGACTAATTAGTGCAAAAAATCTTTCACCAAACTCAGAGATAAAGTTTTAATTCACTTTCAAACGATTTCAAACCTTTGGGTTTGGATATACCACGGAGTTAGAGAGTAGAACTCCTAGGAAAAAGTTTGGTTTTTCATTAATATCTCGACAACCCCTGGTCTTAGAAATTCGAAACTGGCTCTAAATTTATGGGGGACTATTTTAAGGGTATCCACAAAATTTCATTAAATTCGGTTCAGCCGTTCGTGGTGATGAGACAAACGAAAGTTTTTTTTTTACTAATATTTCGAGAACCACTGTACTAATATCTCGAGAACCACTGATTGCAGAAATTCAAACCATGGACTAAATTTTAAGTAGGACTATTTCCAGGCTACCCACAAATTTTCATCAAATTCGGTTTAGCCGTTCTCCCGTGATGATGGGACAAATAGACAGACAGACAGATAGACAGATTATCAATTTTATTTATATAGATTTATGAAAATTTAATCTTTACTATTTTAGTTCTATTTATTTAAACTTAATAGACAGAAACCAATCCAGCATTCCGCAATAAATTCTGGGACAATTACAGTCATCTTTTCTCAACAGTGCTTCGTATATTTTAATGGATGCAATTTTCGATACAAAAAAATTAGTGTTGAAGACCCAGGCCGCCGACTCATCCAATAAAAATGAATAAATAAATAAAAAAATAGTGTGGTGGATTGTTATTTAACGACACAATAAAATGTAATTTCTAAATTTTAAAATAAAAATTTCAAGTTTATCAAACATTTTAGAACCAGACAAAATACAAATAATCTCTTAACCGCAGCATCGCGGGCCGCGTAAAACTCCAATGAGGGCCGCATGTGGCCTCGCGAGTCGCCGGTTGCGGACCCATGTCCTAACACATAGTTAAAAATATGGTTTTAAATCTAATATATTGAGGGTAATTAAAATAATTCTATTCATTCAGAGAAAATGTCTGTCTCCCGTCCTGAATCGTTAACGTCACAGTGAATATCCTTAAAGACGGGGTCATCAGAAGAATTTTAATTATTCTAAAGCGAGCGTCCGAATTCTTTAAAGGTGAAGCGAATTTATGAGAGAATTCAATCGGTGATACACACATGTCAAGAAAATGGAAAGAATCTGGGTTATGTGACGTCCAGTTTCGAGCATAGCGTTTGACAACTTCTAAACGACGGTTGAAGGACGTTATTGCTTTTAACTTCTGAAATGTAGTATATTTAATCTTTATTGTATATATATATATATATATATATATATATATATATATATATAATTTAGTTCTGATTAATCATCGAATTTGGGACGGTGCTGTTCTTTTCTCTTATCGGCATTGTGGCTGTGAATTTGCTTCTATGGTGATGTTAATATTACTTGAATTGTTTTTTTATATATATATTTTTTTTATTTTATTTTTACATAATTCTTATTATTACATATTTCAAATATATATATATATATATATATATATATATATGTATATAATGCGTTACCTGTAAAGCAATTAAAATTTACAGCAAACTTAATGACTTTTTTCTTTTTTTAACACTTTACAACAAAGTTGAAAAGTGTTTATGACTTTGTTCATTCTGTCTGTCTGTCTGTCTGTCTGTCTGTCCGTTAGCACGATAACTGCCGTAAAAATGACTTAATCAAAATGAAATTTTAGTATGTTGTTCAGACGGTCTATAGGACCTATGGGAATATAAATGAATAATATCACCCAATTAGTTTTGGATTGAACCCGGGTTGAAAAAATGGAATACATTGAGCCCTATGGGACCTAATTTTTCAAGCATTTTTTAAGCTGATTTAAAATTCACAAATTGCTTCGAAAATTTTAGGCAATATTCAAATTGTTCCATAAAATATATAAAAAAAAATTCAGCGAAATATATTCAGTTGTTTTTTAAATAAAAATTAAAATAATAATAACACCTCTTATATTAAGCGATCACGTGTCCATGATATGAAACGATCACATGACCCACTTCAAAATGATATATGGCATCCATCTTGTGTCAAAATCGTGATTTTTAAAGTTCTTTTTAATTCATATTGAGTGTTGTATCCGTCCTAAAATTACTTTATTTTTGCCTAAATTCTGTGCATCTACATACTGAAACAACGCAATGACAATATATTTCAGTTTAAATGCTCTTCCAAATTTCATTATTTCTACTATTAAGCCTATTTTTCACCTATGTAAAATGTAAACAGCAAAATATGTAGAATGAGTTGTATTAGAATCGCTGTAATTCTTTAACACAAAATCATTTAGTCCATGGAGTCTGCTTAGCTGATATGAATTCATTGATTTTAGAAAGAGAAGGACGATATTTCTCGATGAAGTTTTACGCATAGTTTTTACTTACTTGCAGCTCAATGGTCTTAATTTTTAAATAAAATAAATTATTATAGTATTGTGATGAATGACATGAATGGGGGAATTATTTATGAATGAAATGTTGCTTTTATAGAGAGAGCCAGGCGTGTTATTTTTTTATGACGTCATTTGAATGGATTTCAGTTGTTTTCGATGAAGTTTTCAAATATAATAAATTATCGTAGTATTATGATAATTCTAAAATTATTACCGAGGAATGTATAACATTTAAGAGATGTTTAAACCAGGCAATTTATACTTTAATGCCGTCATTTGAATGAAGTTAATTTTTTTCGATGAAGGTTTAAGGTTTCAAATATAATAAATTAATGTAGTATTGTGATAAGTTTTAAAATATTACCGAGGAATGTATTGCATTTTAGACATGTTTAAATAAAATTGCATTGAAGTTGGAAAGTGTTTCATAATCAATGCTTTAAGCATGATTGATCTTTCTTGTTTTTACTTTCTTATAATCCATATAAATATAATTGAAAATCTGTCTGTTTATATGGTTGTTTCCGTATGTTTGTCTCATCATCACGAGAGAACGACTGAACCGAATTTTACGAAATTTTGTTTGTAGCTTTGGAATAGACCACTTAAAATTTGATCTGTGTTTGTTCTATTAGTCTATTAATCTATTTGGTCTATTAGTTTCTACAACCAGGGGTTGTCTAGAAATTAATTAAAAACGCACAGTTAAACCTTCCATAAACATAGCATTATGCAGATGATATTTACCCCGTAAATTTATTTGAATAAAATGATATCATATCGCTTAGCAAAGGTTTTAAATTCAGCTTGTTTATTATGCAGCAGACGATTTTTTAAACATCTTTTCCGATTTAAATATTAAAGACATGTTTATAAAATAAATTTTATTGAAATTACATTCTTGATTGGATTATATCGATTACGGCCTCCAGACTTAAAAATTAGTAAGATTATTGATATTTTCAATTTATTATGTCATCTGTTTTATTTTGGCAAAAACGGTTAAAATTCATATAGGGTAATATTCTATTAATACACCGGTATATCTTCTAATCTGCGAGATTACGGTAAGTAGTACGGTTATATCTTCCTATACAATGTTAGTGCTTTAATTTTGCATATATTGGAATCAATTATGACCTCCAAGTTTAAAGATTGTGGGGATAATTGATATTTTCACTTTATTACGTCATTTGTTTTATTTTGACTAAGATTTTTTAAACCCATATATTGTAGTGCGGGTAATTTTCTACTAATACACGGATATATCTTCTAATATTCAGAAATATATATCTTTCCGTACAATTTTAGGGATTTTATTTTGGGCATATATTGATTCAATTTCATATTTTCTGTAAATTTGTTTACAAGCGGGACCGGGATATTTCATTCTTTAGAATTTCCTGTGAAAATAATTTTTGTATAGCGAGAACAGAGATTCTTAAACTCCTTTTCAGGAACATTCATTTAAATATTTTATTTGAATGCTTTGATAACAATGTCATTTAGAATACTATACGAATTTGCAAACTATTGTGAATTTTAATTTTTTTTATATTATATCTTCTGTACGAAGAACGAGCATATTGCTAGTAATGTATAAAATGTACGATTAATTGAATACATTCCTTCAATTTTTCAAAAGTGTAGTCGCGGTCTGCCGGCTCTATTGAAAGAATTAAATGGAATCCCAGCTATTCTTCATAAGAACCCTGCCATTTTCTAGCACAATAATCATAGTGATAATACAATACAATATTAAAAAAAATGAAAAATAATGATATATTTCAAAGTAGCACAGTTAAAAACAAGATAGCTCAATCATGCATATAGCATTGATTATGAAACACTTTCCAACTTCAATGCAATTTTATTTAAACATCTCTAAAATGCGATACATTTCTCGGTAATATTTTTAAAATTATCACAATACTACATTAATTTATTATATTTCAAAAGTTAAAACTTCATCGAAAAAAATGAACTTTATTCAAATGACGGCATTGAAATATAAATTGCCTGGTTTAAACATCTCTAAAATACGATACATTCCTCAGTAATATTTTTAAAATTATCATAGTACTACAATAATTTATTATATTTGAAAACTTCATCGAAAACAAATGAAATTTATTCAAATGACGTCATCGAAATATAGCAAGCCTGGCTCTCTCTATAAAAGCAGCATTTCATTCATAAACTTTTTTCCATTAATTTCATTCATCACAATACTATAATAATTTATTTTATTTAAAAACTTAGGACCATGGAGGTACAAGTAATTAAACTTTATGCTTAAAACTTCATCGAAAAAAATCGTCTGCTTCTCTGTGTAAAATCAATGAATATTTCATTCATACCAGCTATGCAGACTCCATGAGCTAAATAATTTTGCGTTAAAGAAATACAGCAATTCTTATACAACTCACTCTACATATTTTACTGTTTACATTTTACATAAGTGAAAAATAGGCTTCGTTGTAGAAATAATCAAATTTGGATGATCATTTAAATTCAAATATCATTGCGTGGTTTCAGTATGTAGATGCACAGAATTTAAGCAAAAATGAAGCGGTTTTAGGACGAATACAACACTAAATATGAATTAAAAAGAACTTTAAAAATCACGATTTTGACACAAGATGGATGCCACATTTTATTTTGAAGCGGGTCACGTGATCTCTTCATATAATGATCACGTGATCTTTTTATATAAAAGGTATAATTGCTATTTTAATTTTTATTTAAAAAATTACTGAATATATTTTGCTGAATTTTTTTTTTATATATTTTATGGGATAATTCGAATATTTTCTAAAACTTTCGAAGCAATTTGTGAGTTTTAAATCCGCTTAAAAAATGCTTGAAAAATTAGGCCCCATAGGGTTCAATGTCTTTCATTTTTTCAACCCGGGTACAATCCAAAACGAATTGGGTAATATTATTCATTTATATTCCCATAGGTCGCACAGACCGTCTGAACAACATACTAAAATTTCATTTTGATAAAGTCAGTTTTAAGGCAGTTATCGTGATAACGCACAGACAGACAGACAGACAGATAGACAGATAGAATGAACAAAGTCATAAACACTTTTCAACTGTATTTTAAAGTGTTAAAAAGATAAATAAAATTTCGTTTATTCTTCATTAGATTAACACCTGTTTTTCTGGCTCAATAAATATCTGCCCATTTTGCCGTTTATCGTCTGCCCGAAATGAAACTGATCTTGAAGTCGGAATTTCGACGGGTTTCCGGCTTTTAATGCTCATTACTTTTAAACGAATTCAAATTTGAAAAGAATCTCGCCTAACCGTATTGTCTGGAGACCAGAAGTACTTCTGTACGAATATCATCGCTGTCCGAAGCTTCGATTTTCCGCTACAGACGACATATATAGACACACACACAAACATACATGCAGACACATATACATCTTCTTTTACTATGTATTAAATCAAAAATATTGTTCGCCCAAAAATTTGCAAATTCGAGATTTTGACAGATAGGCATGTTTTAAATCCTTTTGAACTTATTTCGAACATTTTGGGAGAAATGTCTATCTGTGTGTTAAAAACAAAACTAAGGCGGAAGTAATTGCATCAATCGTCATACAAAGAGAGCGCCAATTTTCTAAATTTTCTGCGTTTGTTTAATTATATTTTGCTTTTATTTTACGAAAATTCTCATGTTAGAACCAAGCTAAGGAATTAATATACAGATTTCCTGGGAAAGTCCTTATGCATCTCAATAAATTTGTAAAGAAATTTCCATGAGTGTAAACGTTAGATTAATCTACACTAAAGTAACCCTGCCCGATCGAATAAAAGTGATTGCAGTGAACTTCTGGAAGGTCTGCAAACACCAAAACATGTTAGCCAATTATTACACAGATGACATTCTGCGTTTTCCTGCAATGCTTAATTCATTATTTTCAAATCTATTGTAAAATTCTATTGCAGAAACCGTTGACAAAACGTCAACCTATGCATTCTTACTATTCCATGCAGAAGTTTGAACTTACCACTTCACAAATTACAAATAACAATGTCCCGGAATGAACTCCCTCCCCCCCATACATTTTTGAATGATTCACTGTTTATTGCCATATTTAATTATCTTCTCTGATAATACAAACATAACTCGAGATAAAAGCAATTTCGCATAATCACCAATAGAATTTCCTACCTTATGTGTACTTTTCGTAACAGTCATGAAGCTGTGTGAAGAAAATTGCATTCAACGAGATCCAGAGTATGAGAAAACATCCTAGATATTAAATTGAATACGTTGGTAAACATAATTTTAGAAACTTAATAACTTTCGTATCGTCTGTCTAATCTGGCAACATTTGCGTCATGGGAAGCTTAAGAAACTTGACGCTAAATGAAAACAGTAATAATGGTACAGAATCCCCTGTTTCAAAAGTTAGTATCATTCTACCACTGCCGATAACAACATCTACAGGCCGGTTTCGACCTTATTATGCTTTTGCTGGCATGGAATACGATGCTTGCAATGGCAGTAAGAATGTTTTTTGCCGCAATTTTGCAACAAATTCGTCGTAAAATTGTCGTTTTACTTTCTTTGCGCGGAGAGTTAGTTAGAGGAAAGTGTGTTGTTGATGGTTATTGTGACTTGTATAACTTTTCTTGATAGATATCATTTTAACAGTAAATTAAGTAAATTATTTTACTTGAACCGATGTATCTATCCTAAGAAAAATAGTGTGATCGTGATTTAATCATGAGTCAAGATTTCGCTATAAGTGCACCGGAGGGATCACTAGATACCAAAAATGACTTTTGTAGGTCTGTGATTATGGGTGGGTGTCAAATCGTTGGCTTTTTATAATCTCGAAAATTACAGATGCAACAGTAAATATAAATTTAAAATAATTTTTTAAATCGTGATTTTGACACTTTGAAAAAAGGTGGATGCCATATTTTATTTTGAAGTGGGTCACGTAATCTCATCACATTATATGGGTGTCATTATTAATTTAATTTTTATTTATAAAACTGTCGAGCATATTTTGCTGACATTTTTGTTATATATTTTATGGGATAATTTGAATATCTCTTAAAATTTTCGAATCCATTTTCGAATTTTAACTTTGCTTAAATAATATTTGAAAAATTAGGTCTCATAGTGTTCAATATATTTCACGTTTTCAACCCGGGTTCAATCCAAAACTAATTGGGTGATACTCTTCATTTACATTCCCATATGTTCCATAGACCGTTTGAATGACATACTAAATTTTTATTTTGATAAAATCATTTTTATGGCAGTTATCTTGCGAACGGACAGACAGACAGAATGACCAAAGCCATAAACACTTTTCAACTATGTTGGAAAGTGTTAAAAACGGACTGGGACATCCATCCGACAAAGTCTAACAGGCATCCGTCAATAAATAGTGTCATTTCGTGATCCAAGCAGGAAATTGTTGTAAAACAAAAATAGAAAAAACAAGAAAGATCAATCATGCTTAAAGCATTGATTAAGAAACACTTTCCAACTTCAATGCAATTTTATTTAAACATGTCTAAAATGTAATACATTCCTCGGTAATATTTTAAAACTTCTCACAATAATACATTGATTTATTATAGTTGAAAACTTAAACATTCATCCAAAGAAATGAACTTCATTCAAATGACGGCATTGAAATATAAATTGCCTGGTTTAAACATCTCTAAAATGTGATATATTACTCGGTAACAATTTTAGAATTATCATAATACCACGATAATTTATTATATTTAAAAACTTCATCGAAAACAACTGAAAGTCCTTCAAATGACGTCATAGAAAAAATAACACGCCTGGCTCTCTCTAAAAAAGCAGCATTTCATTCATAAATAATTTCCCATTCATGCCATTCATCACAATACTATAATAATTTATTTTATTTAAAAATTAAGACCATGGAGCTATAAGTAATTTAACTCTATGCTTAGAACTTCATCGCAAAAAATCGTCCTTCTCTCGGTAAAGTCAATGAATATTTCTTTCATATCAGCTATGCAGACTCCATGAGCTAAATTCTTTTGCATTAAAAAAATACAGCAATTCCTATACAACTCATCCTACATATTTTGCTGTTTACATTTCACATAAGTGAAAAATAGGCTTCGTTAGAGAAATAATCAAAGTTGGATGCGCATTTAAACTCAAATATATTGTCATTGCGTTGTTTCAGTATGTAGATGCACAGAATTTAAGCGAAAATAAAGAGGTTTTACGACGAATACAACACTCATTATGAATTAAAAAGAACTTTAAAAATGACGATTTTGAGACAAGATGGATGCCGTATTATATTTTGAAGTTGGTCACGTGATCGTTTCATATCATGGTCACGTGATCGCTTCATGTAAGAGGTGTAATTATTATTTTAATTTTTATTTAAAAAAACTACTGAATATATTTCGCTGAATTTTTTTTATATATTTTATGGAACAATTTGAATATTATCTAAAATTTTCGAAGCAATTTGTGAAATTTAAATCTGCTTAAAAAATGTTTGAAAAATTTGGTCCCATTGGATTCAATGTATTTCATTTTTTCAACACGGGTTCAATCCAAAACTAATTGGGTGATATTATTTATTTATATTCCCATAGGTCCTACAGACCGTCTGAACAACATACTAAAATTTCATTTTGATTAAGTCATTTTTACGGCAGTTATCGTGCTAACGGGCAGACAGACAGACAGACAGACAGACAGAATGAACAAAGTCATAAACACTTTTCAACTTTGTTGTAAAGTGTTAAAAAAGAATAAATCAAGGAAGAAGGGGGAAAACAAACAGTAAAAGGATTTAAAACCCTTTCTCGGTAAATAAAACTGTTTTTATTCTTTAAGAAAAATACTTTTTTTCTACGAAACCGGTTGATAATTAACTGTTTCCTCCGAAACCGGAGTTTTGATCAACCTTTCGTGCTATTTCTAAAGAAGTCTTTTAATTTCAGTTTGTTTTAAGCAGTAGTTTGAACTATTATTTTCTCTTTGAAGAAAATAGAATTATTTGCCATAATTTTTTGGATATTATTTAAAATTCAGATATTTGATTGATTTATAACGTACTTAAAGTATGCATCATTAAAAATTTAAAAAACACAGAATCTTATATTTGTCGTGATTCCACTGATTTTAAACAAATTCGATAATGTCCACAAAAGTGTTATTAATCCGGGATTTTTTTCTACAACAGCTGTTCATGCCATTTGTGAAAGATATAATAAAAAAAAAATTTGAAAATGCTAAAAGTGTACCCCTTTTCAAACATACCTACCTGCTTTTGACGTGTTTACGTCTGGACACAGAAATATTTCAACACAACAAAGGCAAGCATATTCCATTTGTTTTTGCTTCGTTTTAATAATGAAAGTTGGACGAAGGATTGGTTACAAAATTTTGCAACGAAATAATTATTTTTATTTTATTGGTATTTGCACCTTTATTTGATTTTCTGTGGTATCTTTAGAATTTTTACACTATTGTAGTAGAAAAAGTATTTGATTCTTGAAAATATTATAATACGAAGTTTTGACGGAAATATATATTTTACGATCTCCTGAAGACGTTTCATATATAATCAAAATAATGTCCGTCCGTGTGTATGAGGTGTGGACAGGATAATTTTATAAAAAAATATGATGTTGATAGCATATGGTTTTCTACAAAATGTAATGGTATTATTTCTGTCACAACAAACTGATCGTGTTCAACATCGTCAACATCGTGAAAGACCAAATCCGTGAATTTCACAAACACGATGGAGACAAGTGGATTCAATAAACATTCATAATTGAAATTTGAATGCATTTTTGAGTAAATCAAAAACATTGGGATAGTTTGCAGGTTCACACTTTTCGTTTAAAAATAAAATTAAGAAAATTAGCAGAGAAGATACAGAGAGCATACTTTGGGAATTGATATAGTAGGTTTAATAAATCTTCAGATTGAAATTTGATTGCATTCCAGTTTTAGGCAAAAATTTTGACTAATCTGAGTATGAAATTCGTCCGAGTAGATATCGAGAAAAAAAAATCGGGAACAGATGGATTTAATGAATGGTACAACAAATACATTTTGTTATTTTTTATTTCGTGATGCATTAAATTGGGTTTAATCGCAGAAAATAGCATGGATACTTTTCTGATAGTATATCCAGTTTACATTTTTAACGCATCTTCGTTTCATCTGGTAACTTAATGCACTTCTATCTACAGCTCTCAAAAAGTAAAATATCCCGACAACGGTTTATTCTAGTGTCATAGGGCCAGTCTTATTCGCTTTGCTGTCAAAAATTGCGCGAAGAACACATATTTAATCAATATATTTCAACAGTCATTTATTTCAGATTTTCACGATATTTGCAGGCCATTTCGCAAAGAAGGTTCGGCTATATTGTCCCAAATCCTGCCAGAATATAATCAGTATTAAAACAACCCTCAAGAGATGTAACTATAAAATTTTAAGAAATTTCATTAAATATTCATTTAACTACAGTGAAAAACGACTTCAGTTTCTCGAAATAAAATAAAAACTTAAATACCTCGACAATGGTCAATTTTAGAGTAATTGGGTTGCCATATACTTTTCGTCGTCAAAAATTACGTATAAAACAATGGATACATTTAGAGTATTTTATTATAGATCTTGACGATTTTTGCGGGCCATTTCGAGGGGTGGGGGGGGGGGGAAGACCGGCAGATTATTATTATTATTATTACTATCATTTCTCGAATCTTACCAAAACCTAACCGGCACCACAGTATCCCTCTAGCGACTTATCTACTAAATTTTGTAAAATTTGGTCAAATTATTTTTCAACTATAGAGCAGATGCATACGATTTTTGCGGGACAGGTTCCTTTTTCCCGAATCGTACCAAAATCTAATCATACCAGGGTAACCTACAAGTGACTTACCTACCGAATGTTATAAAATTTGGTGAACTAGTTTTTGAGTTAGAGTGGATGCATAGCATTACGCAGACAGATAGACACACACACAGACAGACACGTATACAGATGTCATGCTAAAAATAGTGTGTTCGTGCTTTATAGAGGTATTTATTTACTAATAATTAATAATATGTAATAAATGCAAATATTATTTATCAACAATTTGAAATAACTAATCGGAGTATTCAAATCTTCGATATCTGGTTAATATTCGAAATCGAGAATATTGTTATTCGCTCATTTCTATATTAACGTTCGTCTGCAAGAAAATTGAATCACAGAAAATGTTTAATTTAAAAAATCGAACTGGTCCTTAATAAATGAAACAGGGAAATTCATATGAAGTACAGTATACTAACCAGAATTAAATGCAGGTAAATGTTACTGTTTAAATTGAAATTCAACACTGAAAATGGAATAAAAACTATTTTCCCACATCCGCATTTCTATTCATGTTTAATGCGCCAATAATATTTGAAGCGCGCCAATAATATCAGAACAGAATCTGCAAACAGTGAATTATTTAATAGAATCAAATGAGCGTCCGTATAATAGAACGCTAGGAACTCTAGAATATATAGCGTTATCTCTCTTTGTCTGTAATTTCAATTTAATGGCTACAAGAGTACATGCACAACGACAACGAAAACCAAGCATTGTAAGTTCCTTCCGTTTATTAAGGTGACGTTCAGATAATTTTGCATTCCGATACTGTAGGATAAATTCCAAGTATCAGGAATTTATTCAGGATTGATCGTATTCTCGTTAGTGGTCAAGCTTGGAATTTTATTCTCATCCATAGAAAGATGTGGGCGGAGTTAAAAGCCAATTAGGAATCTTATCAAATAGTTGGAAATTTCAAACATGGAAAGCTGATGACAGGAAGCGTTAACGCAACGTCTAAAAGTAAATAATGCCCAGTGATATGGTGTATATAATTTTAAAAGTCATTGGGGTATTAATATCTTATTAGATATTTAACGTACTCGTATATATCGTATATAATAATAAATGAAGACGTCTGATTGTTTGTATCGTCTCTAGCGTCATAAATCTAAAAAAAACTGATGTGGGCAGCACATGACTTTCCTTATATGAATTTACTACTTTTACAGTAAAAGGAAATGCTATTCTTATAGAGGATATTTATATTCTTTCCAAGATATTGACATTTCGTCAGAGTCGCAATTTTCATTGATTTAGCGTCATTTTTATCCATTTGGCGAGATTTTCGTTAATTTGGCAACATTCAAAAGAGTCGTCAAGTTGGCGATATTCCTTCAAACTCGTCGCGAAAATAACGCCAAGCGTTATGGACGGGGAAATAAGTTATTCTTATAGCAGATTGCAGTTCAAATACAAAAATATTACTCAAAGTATATTTTCTCGTGACGGGAACGAGCTAGATCGACGAGAATGATGTCACCAAATTTATCGCATAATATTACATATGAAAAGTGAACATGTTTCTCAACAGTTGATATTTTTTTTAATTTATGGGATTTTTTTATAAATTTATTTGAAAAATGTGCAATATCTCGAGAACAGTTCATGCTAGCGTTCTAATGTTTATGCCAATCGTTTTCTAAGAAAAAATTACATAATAAATGTCTATTTGCGTAACTTTATTAAAGGTTTTGATTTTTTGATGAGTTTTTCAAAATTTCACTTGAAAATTTAGGGGGGTTCTGAACATTCGATTGTATTTAAAAACAATAGGCTTCCAGTATGCACGGATTGTAATTTTTGTACCAAATTTCATTCGAATCGTTCCATTTGTTCGTGAGATATCGTCTCCACACACACACACACACACACACACACACACACACAAACACACACACACAGACATCACCTCAATGTTCGATTCGTGATCAGGGATGCTTGAAACGTGCTCTTACGTCAAAAACTCGAATTCGAATTTTTAGACCCCATCACAATACTTTCCTTATACATTATATGTATATAAGGAAAGTAACAATGTACAGCCATGAAATTTGGTACAGACGTACCTCGGCTCCGGAGAGGAAACGCCTCGTCGAGATTTTTTTTTAAATTCAAATTAGTTTTACGGTTATTTAATGTTGAATCTCCAGTTTCAACGATTTCCGCACAAACCGGCTCTTTGCAATCAGAAATATTATCGCACAGTTTCCATCTTCCATCTTAACACAATGGAAAAATAGAAAAATTTATTTTTCAAAAAAGTCTTGAACAGAATCCGTCCTATTAACAGACAAATTTTCGTGAATTGAAAATAGATATATACTTTTCGTGTTTTAAAGACGTAATCGATTTTAAAATTCCGATATAGAAAAATGAACTAACAATTATATCTTCATAATTTAAGAGGAGCTAAATTAAATGTTATACACAGCTCCAAAGTAAAGATTATGTTCCTAGGAGTCATCCGTTCATTAATTATGTTTCTTAGAAGATGTCATTTCCTAATTTTTAAAAGGTGCGATAGCCGACGAGCGGAATCCCATTTTTGATCTTGAGTTTTTCTTTGTTCATTTTATTCGGGAGCAGGAAGCTAAGGCTCCGGATGTTCTCGGAAGTCGTGACGTCGCAACGTGGTTTAAATTTTTCGTTCTAAACAGGCGTTCTTTTTTTTTTTTGAGAATTCGCTGCTCCTGTGAGTTTCGGTAGTTACCAAAATTATTTGTTGATAATGCGTTTGGAATGTAGAATACTTTGTTCTATTTTTATTTTGTTTTTTCGATGCTCGATGTTCTCAAAGCAGTGATATCCGAAATTGCAAAAAAAGTTTTTAAATTGTTTGATTATTCTGTGAAATTGAAATACTATCTTATGCGATCATATTAGCGGGCAAAGGCATATTTAGACGCTTATTTAGGGCATATTATACCTGCGTGGCGAGTGGGGGAGAAGGCAGAAGCACATCGGACGATTATGCCATTTGAAAAAATCTGATGCGAGCAGCACATGACTTTCCTTATATAATGCAATGTATTTACTACTTTTACAGTAAAAACAAAATAGGTTATTCTTATAGTAGATACTTATTACTTTTTCCAAGATATTAAATTTTCGTCAAATAGACGTTATTCTCATTGATTTAACGTCATTTTTATCCATTGGGCGTGATTTTCTTTGATTTGGGAACATTTAAAAAAGTCGCCAAGTTGACGACATTCGGCCAAATTCGTCGCCAAAATAGCGTCAAGCGTTATGGACCGAGAAATAATTTATTCTTATAGCAGATAAATGACTATTGGCGTACAAATATAAAAGTATTACTCAAAGTACCTTTTTCATGAATGGAACGAGCTAGGATCCACGAGAATGATGTCACCAAATTTATCGCATTGAAAAATGAACATGTTTCTCAATAGGAGATATTTTTTTTTATTTAACATAATTTTTAATAATTTTTTTGAAAAATGGGCAATATCTCGAGAACGGTTTATGCTGGGCGTTCTAAAATTTATGTTAATCGTTTTCTAATGAAAAATTACATAAGAAATGTCTATTTGCGTAACTTTATTAGAGGTTTTGATTTTTTGATGATTTTTTCAAAATTTAACTCGAAAATTTAATGGGATTCTGGACATTTGATTGCGTATAAAAACAATAGGCTTCCAGTATTCACGAACTGTAATTTTTGTACCAAATTTCGTTCGAATCGGTCCATTCGTTCGTCAGTTATCGTCTGCACAGTCTCACTGATGCCCACCCACCCACACACACACACACACACACACACACAGATACTTTCACACACACACACATACTTTCACACACACGCACACATACACACACAGATACTTTCACACACACACATACTTTCACACACACACACATACTTTCACACACACACACACACACATACACACAGATACCTTCACACACACACACACACACACACACATACACACAGATACCTTCACACACACACACACACACACACACACACACATACACACACATACACACACACACACACACACTTACTTTCACATACACACACAGACATCACCTCCAAAATGTTCGATTCGTGATCAGGGATGCGTGAAATGTGCTCTCCCGTCGAAAACTCGAATTTGAATTTTCCACCTCGTCACAATACTTTCCTTATACATTATTGTACATAAGGAAAGAAAAATTGAATAAATCAATGCAATTAATCACTGCTTTATATCCCGGGCAAAGCCAGGAACATTTTTTAGTGATAAATGAGACAATATTATCTCAGTAAAAAATAAATAAGAAGATTTCGTGGTAATTTCAAGAAGATTTCGCATCCTTCTGTACCAAATGTTGATACTTAATAGTTAGTATTTAAGCAATATTAGGTTAGTAATATTTAGGGTAGTATTTATGATTATTATTACTCAAACGTGTGCAGAAAAATTAAGAACGAAATTACCTGACCAAATTTTTAAATTTCAGATTATATATATATATATTACTTTTCCCACCATAGTACATAGGAAAGTACAGAGGAAATATTAGGAGAAGAATTATTGGAGTTTGTGTTTTCGGATTAACACGTTTCCGACATTCTAGAACATGAAGAAAATATTTTCACGTGACATCGGTATGTGCGTGTGTGTATGTGTGTTAAATGTACGTAGATACTTAGCCATTGAATCAAATTTTATGAAATTTGATGGCGAATTTACTTCTGTGTTACCCTGATGATACGATTAAGGAAAAGAACTTGCCCCTTTTAGTTTTGAAATGGTTCGTAAAAATTGATAAAAACTGAAATAAAGGAATAAATATGCTTAAATATATTAGTTAAATGCTTGTTTTCTACTTAATTTTCGATGACAGAATGAATGAAATTGAGCTGAGAATTCTAGAATAACCCAGCCACGATATAAAATTTTTTAGAATTTTGCCGATTTGTTGCCATTCAAATTTAACTGTGATGACAATGTTCCTTTACAATGACAATGTTCCTTTAAAAAATTTTTTAGAATTTTGCCGATTTGTTGCCATTCAAATTTAACTGTGATGACAATGTTCCTTTACAATGACAATGTTCCTTTAAAAATTAGACTAAATATTTTAAAAAATAAGGATGAACAAAATATGAAATATCTTCCTAAGTTAATTAAAAAATTGTTTCACTATTTTCAGCCATTTTTATTTTCGTCGCACGGTCAGTTTTACACAATGTTCTGTTAGCATTCAAGAAATCCAATATCTGGAGTTAATTGTATTCAATAAACTTTCCATTGCATTACCAAATAACCGGATATGTTACTAATTTCCTTTCGCATTTAATGCGCATCAAAGACTATGCATTCGATATTGCTCATTTCTCAATTTCCGGAATTACACCCTGAAGATGAAGCTCCGAAACACTCACTTTGTGATATCATGTTTGGTCGTCTGCTCATCTAACTTTCGATTATTAATATCATTAAAGATCAAAATGTGTTCAGAAATTTCAGCGATGCAGCTGCAAATCGTGGATACGGAGAAATATTATTAGGTGTCTCAATTCAGGATGCTTTCTTGATTATGCTTTTATGTCATCATTGCTGTATTTCGGGACGGATTCTCGGTCGCAGAAAGGATTTTGTGGTATCACCTTCTGAAGACAGTATTAAATACGTTGAATAGTGAGGCTCGAAAATATCGAAATTCGGAGGATCCCTTAGCGGTGGTGCGGTAAAGTTAGAAGTCAACACTAATAAGAAGTGTGCGAAATTTGAAATGATTAAATTAATATTTTCTGTTCTGATAAAGAACGCTAATTTTTAGAAAACTTGGGGAAAAAAATCCATCAGGATTACTTCGAATTTTCAAAATTATTTTTTTACCTGATCAAACTGTGGTTTTGTGGAAACGTTACGCTTCGGATATATTTTTCTGTAACAAGTTGTTACACAGTCCACTTCAACAAGAGCTTCGACAACAAGAGCTTGCTCCGGCCCTCCAAATGGTTGCTCAAGTCCTCGGACGAGTCGGACGGTCTGGATCTTCAACAAGAGCTTGCAATTCTGTCCCAGTAGCTCATCGGTAGAGCGTCGGCTGACCAGTATGAAGATCCATGGTTGATTCCTGGTTGGGGTAGCTATAGGTTCTTTACAATGGCCAGCAAACAAGGCGTTGGTTAGAGCAAAGATGCATCCTGTATACGTTAGTGTAAATATGTCGGAGGTCTGAAAGTGACCCTAGTACGACTAGCACGAATTCAAAAGGGACTCTTGGACAATGAGCGCCGATTTCAACTCGGGAGGACAATGACCATGCAGAAATCTAACCTGGAGGATACAAATAGCAGCAGGAGGCTAACATGAGCTAAAAATAGCAGGAGGTGGTCAGTCAGATTGTCAGTTGCACGTCATTATAGCATTAAATTGTGGAGAATGCAGAATCCAGTTCGATAATAAGAGCTTGCGATTCTGTCCCAGTAGCTCAATGGTAGAGCGTTCGTTGGCCAGTACGAAAATTCGTGGTTCGATTCATGGTTGGGGCAGCAAGGTTCTTTACAAAGTTCATAAGACTAAAATTTTAGTGTGAGCAAATACATGAAATATATGAATCACATCCTTATATGTATTTAACAGATTTTACAAAAATATGTGAATGTGGTCCTGATCGTCTAAAAAAGCAAATTTTTCAAAGTTTATTTTTTATTAATTTGCATATATATTTAAATATCCATAAAAGTTTTGGTTAAATTATGTATTGGAATCTCCAGATCTCCAGATCACTTTATAAAAGTATGAAGTGTATACACTTCATACTTTTATAAATTATTACATTATTATAAATTATTTATTACATTAGATTTTTTTTTTTTTTTTTTTTTTTTTTTTTTTTTTTTTGAGAAGGTACATTATATGGCAAAATATTCACGCATATTTTTTAAACATATTTCACAAACAGTTACAAAGACAAGTAGTACATCATTTTAAAACTTGTAAAGTCTATTTTTGTTTTTAAAAAACGAAAAAAATGTTATAATCGAATTTTTGATGATTTTATTCCTTGGGTTACCTTATTTTCCGATGGTATTTAGAATGAAATCCTGCGATAATGCGTTCGATCTTTAGAGAACCGATTTGTATCAAAATTGCTCAAAATGGCGATTCAACATTACATAACTCAAAAATTTGAGTTAAAAAAGAAATTTTACCTGTGCATCGTTACCTGACCCCAGACATCCCTCTTTCGAATTTCATTTCTACGAGTTGCTTAGGATTTCATATACTCGTGACACAAACATAAAAACATACGGACTCACATTTTATTATTATAGATAATAGATAATTACTGAAAATAGTGTAGTTGAAACTATCATTTCCTCGCATAAATTCTGTCAACATTGTTTCCTTTAATTATCATTGTTTCGCATATTAATAATTTTTTAGTAATTGACATTTAAATAATGCAAATTATAAAAAATTCCAATATTTCACAAAATGTATCCATGCATAAAATATCATGGCCATGTCGTTACTTGAATTCGTTTTTAAGTCATCAAGTCCACCACTCACAGATGCACACACATACAATATATAAATACAGGCGGACCTATTTTCAAAAGTGTTCAAAATGTGTTCAGAAGGTTTTCATACGCGATTTTCTATTTAAATTCGAATTCCAAAATTTTCAAAAAAGTAATTCTTTCTGTATAGAGAATGTGAAACAAAAATATGTAAAATAAAATATGAAAGAAAAGAAACGATCTTGATAAGCATAAAATATTGTGAAATATCGTCTGAAAAAAAAATTTGATGTGCACTTTCTCTCCATAATGCAATGACTTCATTTTTTTAACGGCGGATTTATGATGTACAAGATCCACAGCATAATGTTTTTGACATTGAATTGTTTTTGGTACCACGTAAATTAAGATTGACGCTTTTGCTAACTTATGGGTCCAAACCAACTTGGTAGTTCAAACTCAAACAGAACGGCTGATTGATACTTGCGTGCAAAGTTATCATTAAAAGCAGCTGACATTTAATTAATATTCCGTGAAATAAATGGATACTGACGAATTCTTTGACATCAGAATCCAAAACTATTACGAAAAGCATCTTTTCTCGTAGATGGAACGAACTAGATCCACGAGTATGATGTTATCAGATTTGTTGCATATTATTGCATATGAAAAGTAACCATATTGGATAATACTTACTACTGTTTTAAGTTTATATAATTATTTTGCTACATTTATTGAAAAACATACAATATCTCGTGAACGGTTCATGCTAGCATTCTAAAACTCATGCCATTCATTTCATAATATGAAATTACGTATGAAAAGATTATTTATTTAACAGCTTTAAAATCCCTGATTTTTAATTAATTTTTTTTTAAGAAATCGTTCGAAAAACATGTAATATCTCGAGAACGGTTCATGATAACGTTCTAAAGTTTGCATCATTCGTTTACCAATAAAAGATTACGTATGAAATGATTTGTTTTTTTATCATTATTGAAGCTTTTGATTTTTTAATCCTTTTTTTAAAAATTAATTTCAAAATAATGAGTGAGGGGTAGGGGTGGGAGTCTTTCGAACATTCTATATGCGATTAAAATTGATAGGGTTCTAGTATTCACTGATTGCAATATTCGTGTCAAATTACACTCCAAATGCTCCATTCGTTCGTTAAGCATCGCTTCAAACGTTCCATTCTTTCGTCAAACACACACACACACACGCAGACCTCACTTTAGAAACGTTCGATTCAACCTCTGGGAGTTCAAAATCCTAATTCAAATTTTCGACCTCATTATAATACTTTCCCTATACATTATACTATGTATGTAGGGAAATTAAAAAGCGAAGTTAGAAACACATTTATATTCATTTAATTACAAGCATGTTATGCACAAATGATAACATATTTCTAAACTTAAATTTCCTTGGTTTGAACGTATAATAAAATTCTACATTTTATCGCACTATTCCGGCTATTATTATCAGATCTTCAAAGAAATATTATAGAAGAAGCAATTCCTTAATTTTACATACAACAAAAACACCAGTTTATTGGAACAGCAAACACTGTACGGGGAGATAAAATATTTGTACCAAATGTGTTAAATATTTTGCAATTACTATATCAGAAAACAGCAGCAAAACTATTAATACTTAAAAAGAAAAGCATATGCATTTTCCATTGTCACCATACAGGGTATTTCAGAAAGACTGATTAGGATTATTGTTGACAGGCTTATTGTTGCTTGCTTTGAATCGTTGAGTTTTAATTGTAAAATTGTTTTAAATCGTAAGAAATGTTTTTTTAAAATAGTTTCAAAACTATTTATGTAAAGTATTTTAAAATATTTTCAAGCTTTCTTTTGGGGAAGTATTTGAATAAAAACACGAAATTCAACTTTTTATACAATACCTTTAGGGCAAAATGTTCATTTTCTCGAAAAATGTTTATACACTTTAAAGTAATTAGCTAGTTCTGCATCTATGCCTATAAAATCAAAACGTGGAGAAACAAAATATCTGATTTGCACAAAAAAAAATCCAGCTCTTACTAAGTAATTTTCGAAAGAATTTAGGGATCCTCCACAAAATAAAGCTTTACTGTATATTGTGCACTTATTTTTGCTGCAAGCCATTATTCAATTGATATACAGACCTAAAAAGTTTGTTACATTTGTTACAATTAGATTCGGCAATTTTTTTATGGACTCAGATATCTTAAGCAAATTTTTAAGTAATCAAATTTTTTTGCTTAGGAGGCAATATAAAAAGTTATTTTGCATGTCACATAGTTTTGAAAGTGTTTTAATAAATAGGGTTTCCTCATAAGTCTTCATGCATCCTTTAATTTTTGATTAAAGTGCTCTAGAGCTGAAAAAGAAGAGTCTACTAATAAGGAAGTGAGTATGCGCTATCGATTGAAAGAGTTTGTAGCCCCTCTAGCGACGAACTGAAGGAGTTAAAATTCTTATCTCGAAAACAAAGTAAGATAGGCGAAGCGGTTTTAGTACATGGTAAGTACATGGTTTAGTACTCTATTTAGTACATGGTAAGATGTGTGGTTTATATATAACATGTACATAGACGATAAAGAATGAGGTCAATGAATAGGAATAACTATTGTACTGTATCACGTGTCTACCATTTTTATACAACACATATTTTTTACTGCCCAATGTATAATTCTAAATAGATTACAATTAGCTTATTACACGAATTATTTTTTTATCATGCGTATTTCTCGCTATTTCTTTTAAAAGTACTTCAGTATAAAGATACATTTGCGTAATTATCTCATTTTGTTGACTTCTTTCATTATCACCTGTACACATGTTACATGCAAACCAAACATCTTATAATACTAAATAGGAAACGGTCTGCAAATTTGTAATTCAAAAATTTCACCTATCTTGCCTCGTTTTCGAGATAGGAATTCTAACTTCTTTATTTCACCGCTAGAGGCACTACAAACTTTTTTAACCGATAGCTCATAGTCGCTTTTCTGTGGATACACTTCGCAGTTCTGGAACACTTCAATCGAAAGTTAAACGGATGTACAAGAATTTATGAAGGCACCCTGTAATTCTTCTTACCATTCAAAACAATTTTCCCATTGGAATTATGTGTCTATCTAGCACTAACTGTTCAAAAGTTATAAGCCTTATCAGTCATTTTAAAATACCCTGTATTTGCTTATGTTTTGAGGCGATATAATTGTTAGCGTCTAGGGTGCGACAAAGTCATAAGTAGGCGATATCGTTAGATCACAGCATTATTGTTCGACGAAATAACACTGGCGTGTAATTCGATTTTTTGCCGAGACCAAACCCCGGCCTCCATACAAGTTGATGAAATGCAATTGTGTCCTGCTTATTGGCAATAGCATCGCGAGTCTTACGGAATGAAAATGAGGACTTTCATGTGATTAGTCGAAGCAATAGCTAAGACTCGATAACACAAATGCGCGGTTTCTGATAATTCGCATCACACGGCACCTTGATAATCATATATTGCACTGCGGGCACCTTTGATAACTATCACTCGTCTGACTCCTATTACTGAGAATATGACGTATAAAATATGTGTAGTGTGAGGAATCCTATACTTTGGTCAAAGGTAAAGCATTTTTGTTTGCATATGCCATCATGAACTGAAACCATTCCATCATTGTTAAGTTTGTATTGGCCTTGATAGGAAATAATGCAAAGTACATTTATATTTCGAATTATTCATGCACTAATTATACGATTTACGAAAAATTTCATATATATATATCGGATAACGCTTACTTGAATGTACTGTGGAAGTTACGTGTATGACCACGTAAGGACTTTTTATAAGCCAATGTATATATTGGATCGGGATGTGGGTGTGTGTGGGGGGGAGAACTTTTTATGTTTGAAGGCCACATTGGAGTAAACAGCTATTCAATAAGCTAGCATGTTAGAATTTTTATTACATATACTGAAAAAGGAAATCTTTAGTGGAAAATCTAATTAATGTATATAACTTTATTATATATATATATTCTTTGAGAAGATCTTGTTTGATTCCCAAAATGCAACATTATCACGATTTTAATAAATATAAACTAATAATTTATTTTACAATAAAACCGATAGTTTGAGGATTATCAAAGATAGGATTATGAAAGATAGTATTCTTAAAGGAGTTGAACTTCGTTCTTTAAGATATTGAATTTTCATCGATTTGGTGTTGCTTTCGCCAGTTAAACGTCACTTCTGGTCAATTTGGTGACATTTTCGTCAATTTGGACACTTGGCGACATTTTACATTCGCCAAAGTGGCGATATTTCACCAAGTTGTTGTCAAGCTGCTCGTTAAATTATGGATAAATTTTTCGCCAAGTATTATATATAGACAAGCAGACGGAGAGAAGGACTTATCTTTTATAGTATTAACCGATTGTTTGAATTCCAATCAATAGACCTTCTCTCATAAATGGAACGACATAGATTCACGAGAATGATTTTAGTAAATTTGTCCCATAATATTGCACATGGAATATCAGCCTATTTAACAGTACTTACTTTTTTTTAATGTTATGCAACTTTTTTGTAAAATGTACAATGTCTGAAGAACGGTTTATGCTAACGTTCTAAAAATTATCGTTTGTTTCCAAGCGAAAAATTACATATGAAGTGATTACACACACACATATATATACTATATATATTATTCATTATTCCTTACCTACTCCTTTCCGTCTCGCTTCTGATATGTCTCAAAACCCGCCCGGTCGATTTCGTCGAAATTCCTCTTGTTGTAAGTCTCGAACCCAGCTCTGTCGATTTCATCGAAGTTCTTCTTGGCCAACATGCTTTTGCCATTGTAGTAGTGACTTGGAGCACTTTTCTTGGCGAATCCCGTGAATCCCACGTTGTCAATTTCATCGAAGTTCCTCTTGCTCTCTCCAAATGCCCAGCCACTGACGCTGTCCAGCATTCTTTTGGGATGCTTTGTGTGGGTCTTTTTTAGGGCGTTGAGAACTGCGACACCTTCCGAGGAGTCTAAGGAAGACAACCAGTCCCCGCCGTTGACAGCATCCAGCATTCTTAATACATCACCACCTTGAAAGCTATCGAGAGAATTCAGCAAGTGGCCTCGATCCAGCGATCTCAGGATTTGTCCTCCTGTGTAAGGATCGAGGACTCGGAGGAGTTCTCCTCCTCCAAGTCTGTCCAGACCACGAGCAGCCAGCAGACTTCGTATGACGTCCCCTCCGGAGAAGTCGCGATGTTGGAAGGATTTGTCTTCTCGTGCTAATCGCATGAGATTCTGTCTGGAACCACCCTGAAAAGAATACACAACAGACTGTTTGACGATAAAATTCATGGGAATAAATATACAGAGAATTACGCTAAAGTAAATAACTTATTTTATAATTTTAACGTTTGAAAACAGATTTTTAGATCCATTCGTCCCTGGAAGTGAATTGATTCATTTATGCTAAAATAAATTAATCGAATGATTTTTATAGTGGGATGTAAGTAGTTAGTCACTGCTCATTAAGGTAGGACACAATTGTGTTTGTATGATACTGAGCACAAAATCCTGTTTACAGACGCATCATTTCTTAATAAAATAGATGTTAAAAGTAGACACGAGCATGGGGGGGGGGGAATCAAATAATGTGAATATCATTTTTCAGCTCAACCGTTTAGGCTCCTATGTAATGCCCTAATTTTTAAATGTAGTCTCTAATCCACACTAAACGTTGTAAATGTATTTATTTATTAATACAAAATCTTGGTTGATATTGATTTTCAAGATAATCGGTTGAAAAAATATTGCCGCTAGGAAAATGTCACTAGTATCTCATTACGATTTGTTAAGAGCTCACATAAATATCAGAATAATATCCAGAAATAATATTTTCGCCCAGCTTAATCTACTAAAATAAACAATGCATTTCGTTATTGATGTGAGAGGTTGTGAAGTACTAACTGACTATACAGGTAATTACTTGAAAGGGAAGTTAAATTTGAAAAGAACATTAAAAGTATTGAGGATACAGGAATTTTTACCTCTCCTGCGTGAATATCGCCCTTTTTATTACGTTTATACGGGCTCTAACTTTTGAACGCAAATTTCACTCGATGCCAAATTTCATAGATTTATTTATTTTTTATTAATGTTAAAATCTTATAAAATGTCAGGAAAAAATTATAAAATATACAATATGGACATATACATGCTTGCCCACTGTGCAAGTATATATATATGTCATACGATTGAACACATACCTAAGTTTGATACATGTGTATTTTAAATACACATGTGTGTACATGCATTTAAAATACATATGTGCATACGTGTATTTAAAATACATATATATGCATGTTTTTCAAATATATGTATATGAATGCATTTAAGATACAAACACATCACACATATATGTATTTAAGACACATTTGTTAATTTTAATATTAGATACTTCACTGTTTTTTATTATTTATATCAACTGACCTTGCTTATAAACAAATAGAGGCTTTAATTGTGAGACTGAAGAAATAGTAAAATGATTATAGTATGAAATATAGTTTCTATCACATAAATATGCGGGTTGAACGATTTGCATATAGAAACGTGCTTTCACGAATAAACTGTTCTAACAGTAAGTTTACGTCAAAAAAATATCAATGTCTTGATGAGGAACAAACTTTTCTTACGGAGAGTTCTTGTACTTGTATTTAGAGGACTGAAACATGCCAGTTAAAAAATGACAGTCTTTTTGTTTAACAACATCTAGATTTTCTTCCGTTTTAAACACTTTACAACGTAGTTGAAAAGTGTTTATGACTTTGTTCATTCTATCTGTCTGTCCGTTAGCACGATAACTGCCGTAAAAATGACTTTATCAAAATGAAATTTTAGTATGTTTTTCAGACGGTCTGTGGGACTATGGGAATATAAATGAATGATATCACCCAATTAGTTTTGGATTGAACCCGGGTTGAAAAAATGAAAGACATTGAACCTTATGGGGCCTAATTTTTCAAGCATTTTTTAAGCGGATTTAAAATTCACAAATTGCTTCGAAAGTTTTAGAAAACATTCAAATTATCCCATAAAATATATAAAAAAAAATTCAGCAAAATATGTTAGATAGCTTTTAAAATAAAAATTGTTCAATATAGGGAGAAAAACAAATTCAATTACTCTTGCTATATTCTCCAGAAAGAAAAAATCTGATGTGGGCAGCACATGACTTTCCATGCAGACTCAAATTCATGTGTTCTTTATTTCTTTAATAATTCATTAGATTGAGTTTAATTGGACCAAATAACACTAAATTCGCATTTTTAATTCAATTTTTGTTTTTATTCGGTAATTGGACATTTTTCCAAAGGCGGCATAACAAAAATGCGAAAAATCTCAAATATCTCGAGAACGGTTAGTCTTAGAGTAATAGAGTTGTTCTTATTCTTTTCCTCATCAAAAATTGTGTATAAAACAAGCATTTAATTGATATATTTGAACATACGTAGCTTCTTTTAGATTTTGGTAATTTTTGAAGGCCATTTCGTAAAAAAAGGCAGGCTGTACTTTTCCGATTAATACCAAAATCTAATCAGCACCAGAGTATCCTACAAGTAACTTATCTACCAGATTTTCTGAAATTTGGTCAATTAGTATTTCAGCTGGAGTAGATACATGAAATTTTTACGAGCCATGTCGCAAAAAAAGGCGGGTTCTGTTTTTACGAATCGTACCAAAAACTAATCAGCACCAGGGTCATACTCAAGTGACTTATCTACCAAATTTTATGAAATTCGGTCCATAAGTTTTTCAGTTAGAGTGGATACATACATTGCACAGACACACAGACAGACAGACAGATACATACACAGATGTCACGTTAAAAATAGTTTTTCGTATTCTAGTGGTCTCGAAACGTGTAGATCCGTCGAAAACTCGAGTTGCGATTTTCGGCATGATTCCAATACTTTTCTTATACATTACCATGCATTGCAGGGGAAGTAAAAAGAGATATATTTTATAATAAATATCTTTCCAAGAGTTTAATTATTTTTTTTAGTACTTTGCAACATAGTTGAAAAGTGTTTATGACTTTGTTCATTCTGTCTGTCTGTCTGTCCGTTAGCACATAACTGCCGTAAAAATGACTTTATCAAAATGAAATTTTAGTTTGTTTTTCAGACGGTCTGTGGGACCTATGGGAATATATATGAATAATATCACCCAATTAGTTTTGGATTGAACCCAAGTTGAAGAAATGGAATACATTGAACCCTATGGGACATAATTTTCAAGCATTTTTTAAGCGAATTTAAAATCCACAAATGGCTTCGAAAGTTTTAGGAAATATTCAAATTATCCCATAAAATATATAAAATGAATTTCAGTAAAATATGTTAGGTAGTTTTTTAAATGAAAATCGTTTAATATAGGGAGAAAAACAAATTCAATTAAATTCTGACTCTTGCTATATTCTCCAAAAAAAAAAGATATATATTTTATAATAAATATCTTTCCAAGTGTTCAATTATCTTTTTTATCATGTCCATGAGTAAATAATTTTCAAAAATCATAGCCAAATAGGTCATATAGTACGAAAGATAGAATCGATACCATTATAAGTAGAAATGGACGAATAACACTTTTCTCGAATTCGAGGATTCTAATCAGGCTGTGTAGAGTTCGTGAGTTTGTCGTCAATGTTAATTTGACGCAAATGAGAGTTATTTTGTAAAAATGTTAAGATAATACATAAGATAGTTCTTCACTTCTGCTGGACTGTCAAATTGTAGGCTGCAATCAGAAATAATTTTGCCATTCGCAAACCCAGCAAGCTTTTAATATAACGAGAAATTTATATATTTTAATTTTCTACAATTTCTGAATGAAATTCTATCACAAATTAAAAATGTTTATGTTTAAATGTGATTTTTAACAAGGGGAGGCGTGTTGGCATGCATTTAATTAGTATTCCTATTTTTCAAATGTTCGTAAAATGTATTTAAACTTTAAATGTTATTAAATTTATTTTCTAATCTACATTTTAAACGTGTTTTAATATTTATTAGCTGCGCAGGCTCTTTTTCAGCAACTACAGCAAATGATATAGTTCGTCGAGAGATAAAATAAAAATTAAAAAAAAAATATCAAAATAAATTTATAAAAAAACCCATAAATTAAAAAAAATATTAACTGTTGAGAAACATGTTCACTTTTCATATGTAATACCATGCGATAAATTGGGTGACATCATTCTCGTGGATCTAGCTCGTTCCATCCATGAAAAAAAGACACTTTGATTAAAATTTTGTATTTGAACTCCAATAGTCATTTATCTGCTATTTTAAGAATAACTTATTTCTCCGTCCATAACGCTTGGCGAGATTTTGGCGACGAATTTGGTGAAATGTCACTAAGTGCAGTTTTACTGTTGTTGGGGCAGGTACTTTTCGCTATGAAGTTCGTATAGCATTTGCATATTATTAGAGGGATCTAGGAGGTTGTACATTAATTATGTTAAAAGGTCGTATAGTAATTGTGTTTTTAGGACTTGTATAGTAATTAACAATATTGATGGTTATAGATGCTTGGTGTCTGGGGAACACAAAAATTTCCGGCGGGCGAATGGGAGGGTATTTATTTTATAATTTTATGCATACCGTCATAAGAGGGGTATAACATAATCGTCTGAAGAAACGGGGAAAAGAAAGCCACTTTAATTAGTAATCAATAACTAACGTAAATTAAATGCTAATTTTTAGAAAAGATTTGACTCATCTATGTTCATCAATAAGTAATTAAAAATCATAGTAAATTCTATATTGGTTAACAACACACTTCATGACCTTTCTCCGTGTCGAAAATGTTTTGTTCATCGCTATTCTAAATATCACTAGTTGCCATTCCCTATTTGATAAAAGCTGTTCTTTAATAACATTTTAAACCTCACACAAAGCTTGGGACGTTCATCAAGCTTAAAAGAGCACTATATTACATTTCCTCACGTCAAGCAGTCATTTAAGTATCTTCATGAATATGCAGCGTTTTCGATACTCTATTGCCGAAGATTAATAAATGTTAATTTGAAGCTAAACATACTCAGTTTCGATAAAATGCGGATTACACGATATTACTACGTTATACGAGTTCGAAATGAAGCGCGAATTTGCTTTCTTCGCCATTTTTTTTTTCATCAGTCGATAATGATGCTCCGCATGTTTATGTATTTCTTAGAAAGTCGTTAACTTTTATTAACTAAGCCACAACGAAGTTTTTAGAAATGTATTTCTGATGTCTGATAGTGATTAACAATAAATCATTATAATACCGGATGTGAGATTTTCAGTTTATTACATTTACTTATTTAAATGAAAAAGAACGAACATGTAATGATTTCAAAGAAAAGTAATGAAAATGCACCGATTTCAGGAACATTTTGAGATATTTTATAAAGATGCATCTTTCTATATGGTTTAAGCACTGGGGTGAAATGTCGATGCTTAAATAACGACTAAGTTCTTTCATTCATCAGCGTAAGATATTTTAGGGATATTTTAGGAAGCTATGTTTAAAGTTATAATGTTGGCAGAACGTGACTTTTTCTACAGAATCAAACTGATTGTTTCATTCATTATTTCTGTTCATAAAAATGAGCTTTATAGTACAAAATAAATAGAAAATCATTACTTAAGGAAAACTTAAGCAACGTAAATAAGTACAA
Organism: Amaurobius ferox; assembly: GCA_951213105.1. NCBI lineage: Eukaryota > Metazoa > Arthropoda > Arachnida > Araneae > Amaurobiidae > Amaurobius > Amaurobius ferox. The sequence goes on along the minus strand of OX578139.1, from coordinate 84,625,507 downwards.
ATATCAAAATAATGTAGCATACAGCTATTTCGAGGATACGCTGGATCCTCTTCGTCAGTGCAAGACGAACTGACGAAAGGGATTCAGAGTATCCTCGAAACAGCTGTAGGCTACATTATTTTGTTATTTGTGTTTATTTAAGTTGCGCACATTTCCCGTATCCTTCGTTCAAAGTGTATTTTACCTTATGATTACTTAATTTGAAATTACATTGAATGTGCAGTGTTAAAATGGTTTGTTTCTTTATCATATTTTCTTATTCATATTTTTACACAACACCAATTCCTCAAAATTAGACAGTTGGGTAAGTTATTCAATGGCGTCGCCAAGGGACTTGGTGATCATACCCCTCGTTAGGAATTTATTAAAGTGCGGAGAAATGACATTTGGGGAATAACCTTCACCCACCTCTTCCCGCAAATTTTTTCTGGTGATACTATAGAGAGATATGCTATAGAGATCTATGCTATAGAGATGCTATAGATTTGGTTTTTAGTATGAATCGTAAAAATGATGCTGTTTAGATTTTAGAATAAAATAAAACTTGAACTGGCTCTTTAAAAAATTATATTTAAAAACCAGAAAACGTGAATTAAAACAGAAAATGTGATTGATTTTTTATAAGCTAATAGTTCTTTATTTGATGTTTAATGACAAAGCAAATTAAAACATTTTTCTACACTAGGATAAACTTTTCTGAAGATTCTAGAAAAATGATACTTTGTTATTAACAGTATAAAAGGTTAAGTGAAAGTATCAACCGGTTTTGCAGGCGAAGAACAGACCTCATTTTTCAGGATAAAAAGACAAAATACTAGCACTAATTCATGCAAGAACACTTCTGTATATATGTCTTCTATCCTAAAGAAGAAGGCCTGTTCTTTGCCTCCAAAATCGGTCGATACTTTTAATCAATCTTTCATGCTATTATACTGATGAAGTATTAATTTCTTAGATTGTTTCAGACAGCAGTTTTAGCGAAATTTTGTATTCTGAAAATATTTTGGAATTTTGTCGAAAATGTTATTTAAAACGTGTTAAGTTGTTTAAAAAAAAAAAATCAAAATGTAAATTTTCTGTAATTAAAGAAATATTTAGTAGTTATTTTGTGTAATATAGTTTAATATAATTTTAATATAATATATATAATTTTAATATAATATAATTTAATAGTTATTTTATAAAACTTATTTTAGTAAATATAAATAACGAGGAATATAAAAAAAAATAATTTGAGTCTGAAAAAAGCTATGTACTGGATACAAAAATTTTTAATCCCAGATGAAGTATCAGCTTCTTATTGAAATTTTTTAAATCATTGCAAATTTTTAAATATCCATGCTGAAATAAAGCAATTATTAATTTTGTGCAAACTAATTATTTCAAGTGTTATGAACCAAAGTGTTGTAACCTATCGTATGCGATATTAAACACATCTTTTAAATACTGCAACGTAAACAGTGACAGCACAAAAAATTGCATTTCTATGCGGTTAAAGTTTTAAATAAGACGCCCTTTGTGGGAAAATATTACGCTGAGAGCATTAAAAAAGGGATATTTATTATATGTTAAGTACTTTAGACACAATAATTCTTAGTTTAAAAATAATAGTGAAAAGAAAATATGAAAAAGTAAATTTGACAGAAAATATGGAAGCTTTTCAATGTTATTTAATTTAATGATTCACCAGGTTGTTTCGGTTTTATTGCCCGAGGATGTTTATGACTATTTTGATAAGCGCACGAAATTTAAAACGAATATTTCAAAATTTGCGTCAACTTGTCATCAAGTATTTATATTACTCGGGAGACATCGCCGGGGAAAAATTAATTTTCCCTCCATTGATTTTTTATTCCACAACTCAATAATATCAACTATACTGAGGTTTTGCAAGTATATTACATTTTTTCACACATCTGTCAGGGACAGTAAACCAGTTTAACTAAAATTTAATAAATTGAAATGTTATGTTGAAGTATTTTCCATATCCACATTACTTAGATTATGGATTGTGTGTGTGTCTAGTTATTTTAGTTTTAATTATATTTGCTATTATTTTAATTATATTAGTATTTCTTGCAGTATTCTAAAGAAAAACATTAACTGGAGTGTTTCTCAATTCGACATTCTCATAACAAAATTCAATTTTTAAGTAGCTTGTGATTTTTTTTTTTTTTTTTTTTTGCAAGAACACAATCAAATTTTGATCGCAGTCATAGCATGTTAACCTTCATTTTGAAGGACTTGAAAAAAAATCTTTTGATTGATATCAAATATGACTCCCCCCTTTGTGAGGGTTGTTATTGTTGAGACCCAGACCGTCCGACCTACCAGAAATGTGTAAGGTAACCGTTTGGGGAGTGCCACCCAATTTAGACCGGAACCCAGTGGGAAAGGCATCCACAGGGACCGTACCCTCCTTCCCCTACCACCAAGCTCTCGGAAGGACTTACGGACCCATATGTTTAACGTGATCGTACTCCGCATGAACACAGCGGCAGTTGTGGCAGCGTGCAAATTCAGCGCGCAAACCACCGGGTTACCGTGCTCGAAATGTGCCAACAGCACGCGGTGTTCCCAGGACCCACCCAAGTACTTACCGCGCCCGATGCTGCTTGACTAACGAGAACCGGTGGTTTCAGCACGGTAGGGCCGTTGGCTCCACTTTATGAGGGTAGGTAACTTACCCCTTGAGGGGAGCTAATGACGTCACGAACACAAGAATCGAATTATGGCTATTTTTCTCTGCAATGATTGAACCTGTTAATTTTCGTAATCATTCAGCTATAAATAACCCCTTTTTATGCATAATGATGTCAAATTTTATCCTATGCAATCATGTTAAGAAAGTATAAAATTTCGACTAAATTTCGAAGTTTTCGCTCGAATTTTCAAAAATTCTATCTCGTTCTAGACTTTACGTTAACAAAACTGGATGAAAGACCATTAATATTTGTGGCAGCTATAGTGTACACAAGAAATCGACCGCAGATAGACAGATGTCATTACTCTAAAATAGTCAAAAGTGCCGAGGAGGTCCGAAAACATATATTGGCATCAAGATTTCGAAACTGAAACTTTTCGTGAAAAAAATTCTGTACTATATTCTATAGTATGAGAAAGCGATTTTATTTGAGCAACACATATTTATTCCTCCCCCCTCCCCCTCTCCATAAGACTATACAGAAATCGTATGTTATACAAGGTAGGATCAAAAAGTTCGGAGGCTGTGCTGATATCTCAACTCTGATTGGAGGAGAGGAGGAACTATTTTACCGTGGCGTAGAGGCACATGTGACCCGAGATGTGAAAAGGAAGAAGTAGGTGTTTTTCCAAACAATGCGTGTCAGTGAACAAACAGTAAGCCGTTCGCGTTCATCGAAAACTAAAATTACGTTTGAAGAACAACGCGCAAATATAAAATTTTACCAGCATTTTGAGGAAATCGCCGACAGAAACATTGCACCTGCTGCAGCAGGTGCAATGTTTCTCACGCGGAGTACGGGCACGTTACATATGTGAGTCCGTAAGTCCTTCCGAAAGGTTGATGGTAAGGAAAGGAGGGTATGGTCCCTGTGAATACCTCTCCCACTGGGTTCCGGTCAAAATTGTGTGGTTATCCGGCCGTCTAAATAGATGTCTTACACTTTAGGGTAGATCGGACGGTCTGGGTCGAATGAGAAGAAATGAGTACGAACCGACCCTGAAAATGTTACAGATGGCATTTATTTGGCACATTATGGATATTTGCGAATTTCTGCCATGCTCAGCAATGCTAAAATAAACAACACTTACATGTACAGGAATCTAGTACACAGTCTTCAAAATTCCCTTCTTTAGGCGTCAGCAACAATACATTTAAATTTAAAAAAGAATATTACCTTCCATTTTCACAAACATTGCAGGTATCACCAGGTCTACTTATCTAGCAACCGATGAAAAATGGTAGTCATTTATTTACTGCCTTCTATGTATGAGTTTTTGTTTGTTCCGGGTGTTGATTCCTACTCAGTATATGATGCTCTATAATTCGTAATTGACATTTTTGTCGTCTATCTAGCATTATTGCTAAGTTTGTTATCCTAACTTTTTTTAAACTTTCGCTAGGTGTGCTGCAATTACTTGTATTCGATCGGGTATGGTCACTTACTATATCTAACTTGTACACTAATGCCTCTTTACTTACACAATTATAGGGGGGTGCAGGACATGGTCCAAGGAACCATGTGTATTCATGTATAGTGTTGAAATCTAGAAATGTATGTAGTAACTTCCAACTAGCCCACCTTCAGCTAGGATCGCAAGGCTAGGGCTAGGATAGCAAGGCACCTTCAGCTAGGATTGCAAGATCGTGATCTCGCACGAATCGACTTCTTACCTGCAGTGAATAGAATGTATTTCTTGGTTTCCAAACATTGTAGGAGGAAGAATAGAAGGTAAATGTCAAATTTCGGGATATCGTCATGTGTTCATTAAAAAATAATAATATCCAAATCGCCCGGTTTAGCTGTATGGAAAAAAGAACGTGAAATACGTGCAAAGAAAGTGTATTTAACATATTTTTATTTTAATATAAAAGATATATAAATGAAAATGTTAGAAGTTTTACATAGTTTAAATAAACGTTAAAAATGTGTTTAAAATTTCAGTTAGAAGAAACTTTAAATACAAAATAACGTTTAAATGAATGTTTAAAATATATTTTAAATCTGAATTAGAAGAAATATTAAATAAAATGTTAAAGGATAAAAGTTTGAAGAAATAGTATTTTTTTTTAATATGAATTGCAATGAAAAACACGTCATAATAAAAGCCACATTTAAAAGTTGTTAATTTATTGAAAACTGAAGAATTCTTAAATCTGTTTAAAGTGCTTAATTTGAAGACGTTTCGTTCGCGGGTCAAAATGTTCTTTCACAGGCTGAATACGGCCCGCCGCTGTCCAAAACTGCAGACTAAATAAATTATCATAATTCAACGTCTTTGTAAAGTATCGGTCGGAATTAACATTGGCGAAATTTTAAGCAACTTTACAAAATCATGTCACTGCGGGCAAATCGCATTCCCATAGGCATCCAAAGTTGCCGTGAGACGCTCATGTTCATCTTTAGTTGATTTCCCAGTAAAGTTTTCGACTCTATTTACTGTATATTCTACTCTTCTGTACTTCCTGCAGAGTTAGATTTGTAAATCTTTCTGGTAAGATATGAAATTTTGATACGTAATTTCATCTGTATAGCTTCAGCGAGAAAAGGATTAAATTATTTTTGAGTTGGACGCAATTTGTTTTTGTCTATCTATCTGTCCTGTTGCTTTGTTCAACGATAACTCCTCTAAAACTTCCCCGATTTTTTTTTAAATCTGAATATGTGTTATAAATTCATGATTTATAGGCTGAACTTGTGTAGCTGAAAATGGTGGAATAAAAATGGCGAGTGTTGTGCTCCTAATATACATTTGCCAACTATTAGCGTTTCAACTGATTTATCAAAATTAGCATATGATGTTGTACAGACGGATATCGTCCATGAGGGGGTCTGACTGAAATTGCCTTGGCTGTGGCACTAGTCTTTGCTTAGATAGACGTCGTTTTCGAACGTCCATGTATGCTTCGGACTCCAACGAAAACTCATCAAAAATTCAACTAATTTTGTTATGAAATCTCCCGATGTGATATAGTTTTAATGCTTTTGACGCGATGGAGCGAAATAAAGCTTCTTCTGCTGACTTGTATTTGATCTTCTTTTTTTGTCTATCTAATATGTCCTAGCAAACAATATACTATAGGTCACAATATACAGGGTGCTTCAAAAGAATTGCCCAACTAAATATTGCTTGTGAACGATGGTTCCAATTTAAGAAACCTTTCAATTAAGGCAGACTGTCATAGCATTCAAATTTTGATCATGTGATATCTTTCAATAAAAAGTACAAAATTCAACTTCTTATACGGTCCCTTTGCAAAGGTAGATCCATTTCAAAAAATGTTCATTATTCATTTAAAGATCTTTAAGAAAATCCTAATATTTAAATTCTCTAATATTTAATATTCACTGTGCAAAAATTGGCAAAGTTACAGGACTTAAACCATTTTTACCCGATCTAAAGCAGCGGCAGAAAAAAAAAAACATAGATTTTAGGGGTCGTACGAAAATTGAATTTCGTCACATAAAATTTTCATTTGAAAACTTACATGCGCACCTATCTTTAGCAAAAGTTTTATGCAGTTCCCAATTATTCACTGAAAACTTTAATGAATCATATCTCGGGTTACTTTGATGGTATGACAATGGAACTTATGCGTGACTCGTTGGATTATGGAAAATGTTTTTATAATTAAAATTCATTTTCTAAGGGGAACGTATAAAATGATACATTTTGCACTTATTTTTACTAAAATGTGTCATATGATCAAAATTTGTATACGATGATCGTCTATCTTAATTAAAGAATTTCTTAACTTGGAGAAATGGGTCTACAGTTCGAGACATATTTATTTGTGTAATATTTTTGAAACACCCTTTTCAATTAAAAATTTATTAAACTTTCTTGAAGAAAAGAGGCATTTACTTTCCATGGATTTCTCAAACTTCTTGCTAACATTTGTCTTTCAAAATATTTTTAATGTTGGGTATTTCTATTATGCAGAGAATAAGTTGGAATGTAAGCGTCCTTCATGTGGGCGAAACAGGAGGCTGTACTAGACTGTTCTATGTTTAGTTCGCCTCTGATAAAGAGCATAACTATACCATAGCGCACAGAGACTCCAACTATACCACAATGTACAGAGACTCCGCAGTACATTAGTCCGAAAGTTGTAGAAGGGGCCCCATAGAATATTGTGAAAAAAATATTTAGGAAATTAGAATTAGTAGGAGTCTCACTCCCACACACACAGAGAATATCGCAGGTAAGCCTCAGATTTTGAAGTTCCGTAACCATTTAAGCTGCATAAGCTTTAAATTTCTGCATAACATGTACCACGAATTGACTTTTATATTATAATTATTTTTATTATTTTATTTTCCAGAAAATTACATGAAAATTATTTGTTATAAAAAAAAGTCAGCCAATTTCAGTCGAGTGATGTTTTTTAAGCAAATTTTCAAATGTAATTATTCCATTTCTTTCGAAAAGGAAAACAAGAGGCGATAATGATTCTAAAAACCACCCACTTCCATTTTTCTTTCATAGCTCAAAAAATAAGTAATAATCGAAAAAATATATAAATTCTCAACGTTATAGTAACACAATACAGCATTTAATAGCCCCTGCTCATTTTAAAGCTTTGGAAAGCTTCGACGTATTTTAGCACGACCTTCTGAATATGTATGAAGATAATTTTTTATCAAATGAGCCATCTATTATGTGCAATCTGTCAGAAATAAGCGCTCCTAAGCTAGATATAAGCATAACCACTTGCATTCGGTTTTTAATGACATTAAACAGTAACAGACCTTCGGTGAAACCTCAATTAACTATTATCGATACAAAGCGCCCTCTATGAGGCTTTGCATCATATTATACAGGATGCAATTCCTCTTAAATAACTTTGAAGGAAATTTCCATGAGTGTACACGTCTGCAGGAAATCCATGTCAGGGGAAATTTATTGTGAACGAAGTGAGCTCTGCTTTTTTTTAATGCAGCGTCATGGGCAACCCCTGTGGCGCTACATGACATGACAATTTTCGGGAGTTAAACCCTCTTTTATGGGGGTGGGGGCGAGAGAATATTCCGTTCTCTTGTAGAAACATAGAAAAAGTCAATCACAAAATTGTAGAGTGTTGCCAAATTAGTACAAAATGTGTTTGTCCGACAGAAAAAGTTGAAAAGAACTCTGAAAACTAAGGAATAAACTCTAAATCCCCCATTCCTCCGAATGAAACAACGTTAACGTACTCAGCTTTTCATTGGGAAAAGCTATGTGTATATTTGTTCGGCTGCGCCGGCATTCCGTTTACATTCTCCAAAAATAAGGATAATTTTGCAATATTCTTCATTAGTAAACATGGCTCATAAATTCGAAATAAAAATCAGACGAATTGACAAACACATAGCATAAGGACACACTACTGTAGATGGCATGTTCTTTCAACCTCAAATTAGTTTCTTTTTTTTTGGGGGGGGGGGCTTCGATTACGTTGGTGTTTACCGGAAAATCGTGTGCCAAATGGCTATTCTATTCAGGGATGATACAATAATCAACACTTACATGCACAGGAATTTAATGGGCAGCCTGTACAAAATGCCTTCCGTCTGCAACAATGAACATTTGAACAATGAACATTGCAGGTATTATAGGCTCTGATTATATAACGTTTGACAGATAGTTATCAACTTTCCATATACGCGCTTCGTTTGCTCCTGATGTCCATTCCTATTCATTTGACAATTCTCAACAACTTTACAATTAATTAGCTTTTTTTTCGTCTATCCGAGTTTGTTATCCAACTTTAAATTCTTCGACAGGGGTTCTGAAAACATTTATTCGATAGGACATTGTTAACTATATTATAGATAGACCTAACTATACGCTCATGGATCTTTCAAAGTTATTAGGGTGCTTAAGGATTTTCCTAGGAACCCTGTGGATTACATAGCCTATTCCGTAGTTGAACCATATAAACGTGTAACATAAACCTTAGTGTGTTAGTGTTCTAATGTATTATTAGTTATTCTCATAACTAAATATAAAAAGAGGGATATTTAAATTTCATAAACTAAAATACTTTTCATGGCATTATAAAAATAGCCCTCCAGAGTTTTTCAGTATTATAAGTACGTTGGAATTATTGAAGTGGTAAAACAGTTGCTGTTTTTCCTTCTCAAGAAATTTCCGCAGAATGTTTTTATGTATCTATTGCTACAACTTATCTCCTGGAATCGTGTATTCGCAAGTTGCTAAGATGACTCTGAATTTCTGGATATTTTACGCTTTATCAAAAGCACCAGCAGACATAAAAAGGATCTAATATACAGATAATAAATCTCTATCTATCTTACAAGGTCACTAAACATACTGTTAGGTACAATAAAAAATCATTAAATGCTCAACTACACTGCCCCCCCCCCAAAAAAAAAATTGCAAGTTGATATTTCTTTGGACCACCTTTAGCACAAATTACTGCATACATTAGTCGTGGCATTGTGTCTATGAGTTCATGTAATGTTTCAACGCTTATTTGTGGCCAGATTTGCCTTAACAGTTTGCCAAGTTCCTTGGTTGATGAAGGAAGAGGAATATTACTCAGCCACTTCCCAGTATATCCCATATATCTTCAAGAGTTGAGGTCAGGTGTTTGTGGTGGCTAATTTAAGTGTGCGAATGAGGCCTCGTGCTTTTCGAACCAATCTTTCACAATTTTAGAGCGATGAATCGTGGCGTTGGGATCCTGGAATATGCCATTGCCCTCGGGGAAGAAAAATGCCATTGATGGAATAAGATGGTCATTCAGTATGCTCAGATATTCAGCTGACTTTATTTTATTGCTGCAATTGTGTTGCTGCACTTAGACCAGCCTAACAGAAGCAACCCCAGATCATAACACTTCCTCCTGAGGCCTGAACAGTGGGTACAGTGCAGGAAGGGTTCAATGCTTCATGCGGTTCCCTTCTAATCCTGATGCGTCCATCATGATGGAAGAGAGTAAATCTGGATTCTTCGGACCACATGATTCCCCCCATTACTCAGTAGTCCATTCTTTGGGATTCTTGGCGAATTGGAGTCTTTATTTTCCCGATTTCTCTCATTAACCAGTGGTTTCCTTTTTGGAACACAGCTGTTTACTCCCAGTCCTTTGAGTTCTCGTCTCATCGTACGAGTGGAAATGGTCTTGATTCCACTATTGAACATAGTTGTGAGTTCTAGGTTCCATTTTTTTCGATTCGATTTCACTAAATGTTTTAATGATCTGCTGTCACGATTATTTAGGACTGTTTTTGGACAACACATTTTCCGTAAAGTTGATGGTCCACCGCCATCTTTCCAAGATTTAATAATGCGCTGGACAGTTCTTAATCCAGTGCCAGTGATTTCAGCAATCTCCTTGCATGTCGTCTGGAATTGACATAGGCCAAGAATTTATCCCTTTCTAAACTCTGTGACATCTTTTCCGCGACCGTGTATAACGTATCCAGCCATGATCACTGCGAACTGACCATCTGCACGCTGAGCCCTTTGCATTTAAAGGTTGTATTGTCCGCAGAATTATGTAAATTTCGAAATGCATCACCACTTTGTCTCTCCTCAATATTTGCGCAGACAGTGTACTTCACAAGACAGATGATTACATTCTCAAAATTCTAGACGTATTCACAAATCACTTTTACGCTTATCACGCCAACTTATTCTAACTGAATGATGACTAGTTTATATATAACTCTGTGGAAATTTCTCGGGAAAAAAATAAAAAAAACTACGTAACTCTAAGTTTTCTTAACCAAATTACAAAATTCGGGAAGTTTCTAAAAGTTGCCAAATTGGCGATATTTTGACTAATTTGTGAATAAGATCATTAAATTTATCGACAAGGTTAAGAGATCCAGATCTTCAAATAATAACAATGATTGCCTGTAGATGTCGCTGGTAGATGTACCCTGGAGACAGACAATATGCCGTGAAGACAATTTAGAACTATCGACCACATCAAAAATAATAATATATGTAGGGAATGTTGGCCAAAAACGGGAAACTTGATCTGTTATGCCTGTAATTCTTCTGCTGCTATGTACTTCCACGTGTTAGCAAAGACAAATTTATTTATTCTTCTCCTGACAACCTATCGATGTAGATATAAATCCTAATGTAGATTTCTTCCTGAAAAAGATCTTTGATTTTTGCGTCAGAGTTCCTAGAAAATTCTCTAAATACCGAACAACTTTGTAAGGAACGGCCCATGAGTGTGCACGTTAGGCCTTGACTATGCTGTTGAGTTCCACAAGTTAAGCCTTGTGCCCCAACGTATTCCGCAGTTGTTCATATTTGTTTGAGTCAGCAAGCGAGAAGTTAAAACGGGGATACTCTTTCTCCTTTTCATTTTACTGTATTGTCTTATGTTTTGTTTCAAATGATGAAAAGTGGATAGAATGTTTTTCTTTTTACGCAACGTCTATTTTATTATGCGTCAAGAACTGCGTAATACTCGTGATTTGCGATTCGCTGGCATAGATAGTGTGAGAAACGCAGAAGAACTCCAGAAAACAGTTTTAGGTATGTTTTGACTCTTGTGCAGTCATAGACCTTCGAGTAGAAGCATTCCAACTAAAAAATTCGAAAACAAAGCCATTAAGATTTTTGTCACCACCAGAATCTGCTTGGGGAGGCAGAGTAAAGACATTGAGCCTGTCATCAAAAGCGAGGGGAACTAGGAGTCCAAGAATGGAGTTATGGAGGTCTATGCGTCATTGAATTCTGAGAAAAATTTGAAGGAATAGACTACGCTGGTCTGATGATCACGGTGGCCTGTAGGAATATACATTGCTCACAACTGAAATCACAACACTATAAAGTTGTAGATGTAGCTTTATGTAAATCAGGCAATGGAAACAGGAAGGCGAGATATGCAAATGATCAGTTTCGTTACGCATAGTGACGTAACACTTTGCCCAGCAGCACAAAAGCATCAGGTCAAGGAAGAGCGGAATCACAGCCAAATTGTAGCGTCATTGGTTCCAGGTTGTAAAAATCGTCACAGTATGCCAAGAGTACGTCGACGTACCGCATACATTCAGTTATCGTCAATGGAATGGCAACAAATCATTGTTTTACGTGAGGGTGGAATGTGCCTTCGAAGGATAACTGAACTATTGGGTCGTGATTTGAGCACAGGTCAACTGTGTGTGTTACGATTCGTGAGATACAACGAAACGACACGAAGATCAGGTAATGGAGCTTCCAGGTGTACCACACCACGTGAAGATCGTATGCTTCTGAGAAGCGTTGCGAGAGAGCCGTTTACCACAGCAACCGTGTTACAACGACATTTATCTCATACTACCGGTAACATGGTCTCGACGCAAACAATTCGAAACTATTTCTTTGACGCAGGACTCCGAGGTAGACGGCCTTTTTGGCACCTACCGTTTCAACATCTTCACCGGTTACGTACGCAATTGGTCGACAGAATGGCGAAACATTCTGTTCACGGATGAACCACAATTCCATTTTGGTATGCCAGATGGCCGTACTCCCGTGTGTCGGTGCTTTCAACAACGCCACCAGGAAACCTTCTCTATCAGTCGCCACACATCCCCCTTAAGTGGTATTGTGGTTTGGGGTTGCATAACATTTGGTGGACGAACACCTTTGGTCCACGTTTCTGGCAGTATCACGACACAATGATACGTTTCTGACATTGTGAGACCTGTGATACAGCCATATCTGTCGACCAGACCCAGACTGTTTTTTCAGTAGGATAATGCCAGGCCACATACTGCACGGGTAACTATGAATAGTTTACAAGATTTTGATATCCTGCCTTGGCCAGCATATTCTCCGAATTTGTCGCCAATTGAGCATATCTAGGACATCATGGGTCGCCGATTAAGAGAACTCCCAATTTCAGCAAACCATGTTCAGCTACAAGCCCAATTGCACGCTGTGTGAAATGTCATCCCTCAGCACACTATTGACCATCTCATTGACGGGATGTCTTGTATTCAATCCTGCATAGCCGCTCGCAGTCGGCCTATTTCATATATTGATCTAATGTCAATAAAGATCCATGCTTTCATTTTCAAAGGTATGGTTTTTTGATCATTTGCACATCTCCATGTATATTCTGTAAATTTCATAAGGATACATCCATTTCTTCATGGTGCTGGATTTCAGTTGTGAGCAGTGTGTATATGAAGGTACTCCACTCCAGAGATTCCACCTAGGGCAACCGTCCAGAGAAGTCGCATTGAGAGGAAGGAGATCGCGAGGCGAGCAGATATGATACGGAGCACTCACATGTCCTCGCCATCTCAGAGACATGAATAATGTAGATTTTTATAGAATAATCGCAAAGAATAAATATTTCGCATGATCGCAGGCTCCGCGCCGGATTTGTTGAAACCCAGGCTTCATTTCCTTTAGCGCACTCACCAATTCGACAAACACGCACTCCCGAAAAGCAAGAGATGAATCTCATCGAGAACCAAAGAGTTCTTATTCTCGGGTGACTCTCAATGACATCGAGACACCCAGCTCAACTATTCAGAGTCGTTGCAAATAGCGATTCCGACATATATCAACGATTTATTACAAATAGCATAGGGTTCTTAGAACAATCGAAACGTTGTCTTTCTGCATCCCATTTTCCCCTTATTTTCTCTTATTGCTCGCATAATGTATGTTACATAACAGAGAATTATACAGTAGAATATCATTAATTGGAGCTGAATAGGATATAAAATCTGGTTTGAATTATTTATACTCACAGAACTCGCCTATAAGGGATGTTCCCAAAGCCAGGATATTTTTTCCGTTGTTGATAAACATATGGACATTGTGCGTTTAGTTTGAATACGAAATAGGTCGTTGTAACCCCGCTCAGCCAGAGCTTAATTCTTAAAAAATATTAATGTAGGTTGCGTGGTAAGGTTAAAAAATGTGTCGGGTTTTATAGTCGATTTTTATAAAAAGCTTTTCTTCCTGCAATTGCAGGTATCAGCTATTTCATGCTGATGAGTGCTTAAAAAGCTAAAAAAAACCAGTTCATTGTTGTCTGCAATGTAAGTGTAATACCCTTAAGTATTCCATTTTGCCTAACTGTATCCGATAAAGGACACACTTGTAAAAATAAGCCAGGTTATTCAGCTTGCAAAAAGTGTCAGCTATAAAAATGATTGATATGAAGAAAGTTTGCCAAATTTATTAAACTTTATGAAAGAAAAGTATAGAAAGGAAAAGTTATCGGATGTAATAAACTCGACAAATTTACCTCTTTGATCCGAAGTAGTTTTTTGTTGCAATGAAATGAAATACATTGAAAGGAGTTAAGATGATAAAACTTCGTAATATTGCATATCTAAATACTGTTATTTGATAAATTTACCAAGTTCACTACGAAGTACACCTAATAACTTTTCCGTTTTATATTTTTCACTCATGAAGTTTGATAAACTTAGCAATGGTTCTTCATCTCAAGCATTTTAATGGCTGATACATTTTGTAAAGTTGCAGATCTTAGCTCTTTTTTTTACAAATTTGTTTTTTTATCGGATATCAGTCCTTTTCGTAATGTTTTTTTTCTTCAGCACACTTTGAAAAGTCAGGACACTAGCATATCGAATTGCAAGACGCTGTCGTTAGCATATGCTCTGTAGAACTTTGCTTCTGAGTATCATCTTTTGAGAAAATAAAGAAAATAAAGATTTTGACCTGTCAACAGGGTACCTTAAAATTTGAAATTTTCAAATTTTGCAATTTTTCCTGTAGCAGTATTTGCACAACAATAAGCATATCAAATTTCAACTGTCTAAATTAAACATATTTCTTGTGAAATTTTGATAGAGATTTTTCTTAAAAGTAGCAGTGGAATACTCAACATAACGGATTTCTAACTTCATTACCAGTCGACTTAAGAGTTTATGTACAAACATGGAAATTTCATAGAGACACAAAATGATCAATCTTTGACGCATTGATGTAGAAAATTGGCTGGGGCAAACTAAACCAAATTAGCAACACCTTGTCTCATGCTACATACCTGACAGAAAATTTGTAAATCTGATATGGGCAGCACATGACTTTTCTTATATAATGCAATAAATTTACTTCTTTCACAGTAAAACCATGGCATAGTGTTTTAACGTTGAATTGAGCATTTGGCTCTTTTCCGGATGACAACATGTAAAGCTATTTCAAAGTACTCAATTAACTTATACTTCAAGCAAAATTAAACTGACAATTATCAATATTGATAGCATCCTTAATAAGTAACAAAGTCCATACATTAACACATTTCAAAAATTAATTCATCAATTTTGCCATTTGGCGCCATTTTCGTTTTTTGCAATTTTTGCAATTTTGAAGACATTTTCGTCAATCTGGGGCGAGATATTGCCAAGCTGTCGGTATTTCGCTGAAGTATTCGCTAAGTTGGCCAAATGTATCGCCAAATGTTACAGATAAACGGAGAGAAGTGAAATTCTTATGTACTAGAATGTATGCCTGTTGTATGAATATTTAAAATTTGAAAAGCATTATCTCCCATTAATGTCATTTTTATCAATTTGAAGACTTTTTTTCACTTTTGCGACATTGTAGTCAATTTGGCAACATTTAAAAAAACCGCCAAGTTGCCCATATCCCGGCAAATTCGTTGCCATATTTTTGCCAAGAGTTACGGACGGGAGGACAGAGAAATGCGTTATTCTTATATTCTCTCCAAGATATTGAATGGTTATCAAATTCTGACTATACACCAACGATTTTTGAAAATGCGCCGTAATAATATGTTACGTAATAAAATATAGAGTAGACTGTTTTTAAGTGAATCTCTAAACTGTAAGATGTCACATATAGTTTGAATCATTCATCATTAACGTCTACGTAAGTCTACATAAAATAAAAATGTTTGTCCGAAAAATACCAAAATATTGCGAAGATTTAAAAGTAAAAGCATCTACATACACAAAATGATTTGAATGAAAAATATTTATTTTCTTCCTTCTTTTCTGCGAATTTTTCCATATCACATGCGCTTAGTTTTTCTTTCAAAATTCAGGTAAAGTTTCTGATCTCTTTCATCTCCTCTTGTGGCACAACAACTGACGAGTGAATATTATGCAGAAAAATAAAAAATGTTATTTCATTTAAAAGCATTTTGGTTGTTCTTAAAGAAGTTTGTTCTGATTCTATACAGACATTTAGAATTTTTATCCCCTTGGTTCATTATAAGACTTAAAGTTAGTAGATTTTTTTTTATCGGAGAACATGTTGTTAATATTCTGTCAGAATAAATTATCTTCA
The DNA here is from genome assembly GCA_951213105.1 of Amaurobius ferox. Classification (NCBI taxonomy): domain Eukaryota; kingdom Metazoa; phylum Arthropoda; class Arachnida; order Araneae; family Amaurobiidae; genus Amaurobius; species Amaurobius ferox. Next base: position 84,609,547 of record OX578139.1, on the reverse strand, counting down.
AAATATCAGAAAGGGTAATGATTTTGAATGATTGTGCTCTTTTCGCAGACGTAGAAATAAGGTCTTACCCATTTATAGTTAAGAATTTTTTTTATAATCTGTATGTTTATAATCTGCATTAGTTGATCTCGAACTAATCGGAATTTGATAGGGTTGTTTCCTATGGAGAAACATGATAAATTTCAGAATAGTGGTGATAGTACAGCTTGTGTAGATAAATGCTAGTTTGTATTACTGTGAAAATGTAAATCATGTTAAAATATCATATATTTTCAGAAATCAGTCAAATAGACCGACTTAATTGGCAATACTAAGATGTTGCCAACTTATGAATAACGTTGTAAAAGATTAGCAAGCAAAACTTGCTATCCTAATATTTTTGGACATGCTTGTCAGGCACCTCTGCAGTTAGTGATATTAATTCCTATGAGAATCCTTATCGAAAGCCAATTACTTTACTACCCCTTACAAAGTTAATTTTCAAAACCCTGTACCCCCTAACAAGACATCCACAAACAGCGAAACTCACTATTTTTCGAATCAAGAATATTAAATCCCCCAAAGTGACAGGGATTATCCATCAAATTTAACTTCATTTTCCGAGATATGGAATGTTTATCCATTTTTGTCATTTTCTTCAATTTAATGTCACTTTTTTCTATCGAACGTCCTTTCTGTCAATATAACGTCATTTTTATCTATTTGGCGCAACATTCTCTTCAATTCTACACATTACAAAAGTCGTAAAGTTGACGATATTTCGCCAAACTCATCTCCAAGATCGTATAATTTGTTGCTACAGACGGAGAATAAAGCTTTTCTTACATTTTTATATTGTTTATCGCACAACTGGACCAAAAACAATGTATGGAAAATCGAGTGGATCCTCAGATTTATTTATGCACCACGTGACAATGAAAATGAGACACCAAGAAGGAGTGGGCAGAAAGTGATGAAAATCGGCAAATAGAGGGAAACAGCAACGAATAATAAGCGATGTTTATTGCAATATGATACACCTATACACTGAGCGATAACACCGTCTGATCAGTAGGTTGTAGGACCACCGCAGGCAGCGATACAGGCAGCAACACGTCTAGGTACGGAGTCAATAAACATGCGAATGGTGTTCTGTGGGATGGCTGCCTATTTCCTGTCTACCATTTGCCAGAGTTCGTCTTCTAAACGCGGCGGTGGCAGCGTACGTAAGCGACGTCAAATCACGTCCCAGATGTGTTCGATTGGTGAGAGATCAGGGGAGACTGGTGGTCAGGGAAGCATCTGGGTACCTGGCAGGATATGTTGGCTGATGCATGCCGTATGTGGTCGGGCGTTATCCTGCTGGTAAATGTCATTGGGCACCCCCTGAAGGAAGGATTGTGTCACCGTCCGCAGCACGTCATCCATGTATTGTTGGACCGTCATAGTGCCCTCAATACGTACCAGAGGTGACCTGCTATCGTAGGCGATGACGCTCCAAACCATGATACCGTATTGTTGCGCGTTCTGGCCCTCCACAGATGCGGACGGATTGGACCTGTCACTACTTCGCCAGACTCGTACACGGCGACTGTCATTGCTAAAACAGTAGCGTGACTCGTCTGAGAACACGGCTGTGTGCCATTCCGCCGTCCACGTGGCTCTATCCCGACACCATTGCAAACGGAGGCATCTGTGCTGTTGGGTCAATAGAAGTCTTCTTAACGGGCGACATGAGTGCAGGTTGCCGGCGATCAATCGACGAATAATAGTCCTGGTCGATAGGGGGCATCAAGGATGTCCTGCACATGCTGCAAAAGGACAACGGAAGTGGCCTGCGGGGCCACCAACGCTTGCCGACGGATTAGTCGGTCCACGCGTGCTGACGTCGCTCTGGCCGTACCGGTACCCCTCAAACGTGCCGCATTCCCTTGTTCCAACCATCTTCGCCACAGCCGGTGCACCGTGGCCGTGTGTAGGTGGCTGTCCGCTGAGATTTGACGTATGGACCAACCTGCCCTTCTGAGTCCGATCAACATACCTTTCGTGAAATCGTCTGTCTGATGGAATTGCCTCGGTTGGAGGCGGCCTGGCATTCTCTGCTACTAAAGGTTTCCTCTGAGACTAAAAAAATTGCAAAAGGATTTCCCTGGCAGACAGAGCGGCGCGACTATTGCCTATTCTGCAGGTCCCCCTCCCCTTATATCTCACTCAACGTACGCGGAACAGCTGCGCATTTCGCATCATTTACATAACTCGGTGAACTGTATCTACCCTGCAATTTGCATATTTTTCTGCCCACTCCTTCTTGGTGTCTCATTTTCACTGTCACGTAGTGTAATTTGCATTGTTATACTTCCTACATAAATTGAATTATCCAATGTTTTGTTTGTTTTATATGTGCATCTGGATTAATTTCAGATAATTTAAATTATCTATATTTTGTTAGTCGCTCTTTTCCATCTCCCTTTCATTTTCAATCAGCTTCGTTTCTTCAAAATTTGAATTCACTTTAGTAAATAGTTGAAATATAATATGCCAAAATAAAAATAATTGGAATTATTTTATCTACTAAATATTTTACCTATTAATAATTGCATTTTAACTAAGGGGCCTATGTAGTTCGATGAGCATCAAAAGAATATTTTCTTCCGGCGAGAATCAACACAGAGTGAAAAGTGATAGTTACATGTGGGACGTCAAAATATTTACTATCGCAAATAATTTGCACAGAAATACGCTCTTCTTCTTCACTCATTTTTGCGTATTTCACATTCATTTTGTTTTGACTTCAAAGTCAGCAATTTCTTATGTTATTTCTAAGTGTGTAAAGTAGGGCTTTCTTAGCGGTGTTCTGCGATAAAAAAGGTAAATTAAAATTTAACAGATATGACTGTTTAAAAATTATATTTATCGTATTTAATTCTAATGCTGTATAAGAAAAAATTTGATGACTGTTTGTGGTGAATTTAACGAAGTATTATCAATTTGGCGACTTTTTGGAAAATGTCGCCAGTTTGGCGAAAACCACGCAAAATCTGTAAAAAGTCAATATCTTAGAAAATAAAGTTCAATTTCTTTGATAATTCTCTGTCGCTGTGAAGAAATTAATATCCTTGATTCAAAATATATTGAATTTCCCTGCCTGTGGAATAGATAGGAAATCTAGGTTTTTATAAATTAATTGCATTTTTATCATATATGCTGCTTTTAACAAGGTTATTTTAATTTTATTCTTCAGCAGAAGTTTAAACTGTACGTGATTGCATTTTGTAAAATGTGTGGTACAGCTATTATGATTTGATAAGAAGTCGTATGAGAATTAATAATATTGACTGGGGGAGAGGTAAATAGTTCGCATGTGTAAGAGGATATTAGAGTGCAAGTGCTACAAGCAGGTGCATGGGATGGAATCCTTTACAACTTTATGCACATCTTTATATGACGGACTTGCATCCAGTACATATAAGAAAATTCCTTCTGTTTACTTGTTACACCTTGTGTCAAATTTGGAGAAATGCTACTAATAATAATCGTACTAAATTATTTTTCAAAACGCTTTATTCATTCGTAAGATATTGTGTCCGTAGACTCACGGACACACACACTAACATTCATACATTCATACACCACACGCACTAACATACATACACACATACATTTTATCAGAGAAGTTCGATTCAAGTTCAGGGATGCTTGTGACATGTTCTTCCGTCGAAAACTCGTCTTTGAATTTTCGACCCCGTCACAACACTTTTTCTGTATATTATACCATGTATGTAATTTCAGTAATATGAAAATATCATCCACATATGTGATCTGCGCATTTTGCGCATAACTTGCATCTTTTCCAAACAAATTACTTTCCACATGGAGTGACTATGTCATAGAATAGAGCCAAAAGAGCAATTTATTGCGTCAACAACCCAGACACCGAGAGAATGGATCACTATCATTGGAGATTATGACGTCAAAAATAATTTCCATGAAAAAATGCATTTATTCATGCGCTTTTCTTGTTTCGTTCTCAAACTCGCATAATGCTCATAATCTCCTCCAACTCCTTTTGCAACAGTACAACCGATGAAAACATAGAGCGCAAATTATCTAGAGGGATAAAATATGCGGAGTACGTTTTAATTAATGCATTTTTTCTTTTGCAGAGCATGAATTATATTCTCAAGTCTTTTATTTAGTACTTTGTTTTTTCAAAGGAAAAAAGTGTATCAGGCTTCTTCACTCGGCTTTCTCATGCATTCATATTCCATCTATATAGTATAAGTTTTGACGATGTTTTTGTCCGGAATGAGTTCTAGGAATCCATTAGGCAGATTTTCATAATTCATTTTTTTAAATAATCTGCTGTTTGCGCAATATTTTGAACTACCTCGAGAACGCATCTAGATTTGAATTGGGCCCATTTATCAAATTTATACCTATAGCGAGAGGGCTCGAAGAATCTACTAGGCAGATTTTCATAAATATTTTGCTAAATGAAGTCTTTGAATTACAGATTTATTTAAAAATATGGAATAACCGAGGACGCGTCCAAATTCAAATCAGGACCATTCTTGTAATTATTGAATTTATAAATGCTCTGATATTGTTACCAAATTCTACTCGGCAGAGTTTCATAATTCTGTTTCTAAACACAGAATTGCCCAATACTTTTAACTAACTCGAGAACGCATTCAAATTCAAATTAGGATCACTTTTATAATTATGGAATTTATAGATGTTAATAGAGATTGTTAGCTAATTTTACTCGGAAGATTCTCACAATTCTGTTTTTAAACAAAGGGTTTGGACTTTACAAATTTGCCCGTAATATCGTTGGCTAACTCGAGAGCGCAGTTAAATTCGAATTAGGATCATTTATGGAATTAGGACCATTATGAAATTTATAGCTGTCTTGAATTTGTTCACGGTTTCTATTGGGCAAATTTTCATAAATATTTTTTTCTTTTTTTAAAGGGCCTCAAGCTACAGATTTCTCCTGAAAATCTTGATTAACTCGAAAACGTATTCGAATTTGAATTATGATCATTGGAAGTTTTAATTGTCTCCAGTGTCTCCAGTTATCAGAATCTATTTGGCAGATTTTCACAATTCTGATTTGACTTAGACCTACAGGTTTACTCAATAAGAGGATTGCTCAAAAGTGTTAAATAAAGAGGCCCAACTTTCAGATTTACTAAACATATTTTTTATCATTCGAAGATATATTTAAATGCGAATTATGACCATTTTTTCTAATCCATCTGTCTCCAGCGTGTTCGTTGAATCTAAGGGTCTTGTGTTCGATGATTTTACTTTTAAACGAAAAAAAAAATCTTCAGGTCATTTGGTAATTTAAGAATTTTAATATTGCTCAAGAAAAGCGAATACTGAATACTGTACATATAAATATGGTTTTATGAATACATTTCTCCCACATTCACAGTTGCGAAACTTTTCTTCATAACAGGAGGATTATCACAAAACAAGGAAGGCGTTGCACAGTTTTACTTGCCAATACAGGTATTTTGTGAAGAGGATAAAAAAGCTCGAAACCGGTCCACATGCACGCAGTCCTAATGATAGAACTCCCCACCTTTAGGTGGATTCTATGAGTATGTATGAACTATGCTTTGTAGTAAAAAAATCCTAGCTTTATTCTTAATTGCCTATATATGCTAAAGAAATACAAAAGCTGATTTAAAGTGCTAATCACATTTTAATTGGTCAAAATAAGAACTAAATTTAACCAGATGCGTTTGCCAATTATAATACACTGACAAGCCTTCTTCCAACTTTCAAGAGGGAAAATTAAATATCGAAAAATAGCAGTTTATCTACGATCGTTATTCATTACATTTTTTAAAAATATTTATTATATTGGAGTAATTCTTTTTTAATGAGCTGCTATCATATCCTTAAAGCTTCTGCTGAAGGGAGCTTAAAATACTTTAATTCTCATTTAAACAGAGCATGACAGGATATTATGAAGAGATTTCTGTGCGTTTTTCAGAATTGCTGAATAGTTATGATTTTTTTTGTTTTTAAAAACCATTATCAGAAAATATATATGTAAAGATAGATTATATTTAAACTTTTGTGTTATTATACAGGGGTTGCTTTTTAAGGTATGAAATAACTACTTGAGATAGTGCTTGCTATTGATATGCGTTAAACCGCTTAAAACAGTTCGGACCAAAACTTTTAAGGTTTCTTGACCTTAAAAATATTTTACATCTACAGATAGTATAATTTAATCGTCTATAAATAATGTGATAAAATCATCAGCGTTTTCATTTATTGAAAACACATAACCGTATCTATAAATATTCTTTAAACACGACTTTTAAGAGCAGACAATTGCGAGAGACTGACTTATCCATTTTGCGGTATTCATAATTAAAAACCATGCTATTGTTTTCGGAGGCTGTAAATGACAGTCGGGTGCAGCTACATTTCAGGAGGCCCTCTATACACGTACAGTTTGGTCTTCAATTAGAACTGACAGGTCAAAATGTGACAGTTATGCCTGTTTGTCCCACGGTCATCAACATACGCACAGATCGGACTGTTGGTTAATTATCTTCAGTTCTGTTCTGAACGAAAATAATATATACACAGACGATGTTGAGTGAGATAAGCAAACCTGTGGGCCAAAACTAAGCCGGAAGGACCCTGCCATACACGTTTGTTCGACTGCAGCGCCGTCACAGTTGGTAGGCAAAAACTACAGTGATTCCTGCTAACAGTGTAAACGATTTGCTCGACAAAACACCCCACACACATTAGTCCGCTTTTTAAGCTTGGGTTGTTCAGGCCGATCGGTAGGTCAAACCGTATGTGTATGGCTCGTCATAAAGAGTCACGAGACACGAGAGTTCAATTCTACCGTGACAGGCGTCTTGATGATACATAACTCTATATAAAAGATGCTGCATCTCGTTGGATGGTGGACAGAGTGGGAGCAATTCGGGCTTGTCTCATAATCAGTCGATCTTCTTTGCCAGTGATCTCCCTGATTGGACCAGAGCCTAGAAGACGTGTATGTGTACCTTCTCGTAAACACTGCTGTTCGCAGCGTGTCACGGCGGCATTAGTAAGACCCAGACAACGGACGATTAAACACGATCAACTTGTGTTTCTCACGGTGTAGCTCCTGTCAGAGTCATTGGTGTTCACGTGTGTTAGGAGATTTTAGAAGCGCATGTAGTACAGGTAGCTGGATGGAAAAAAAACGCGTATTCATGACTTAATACATCCTGCCATATGACGTGCTAAATATCTAGTATAAAAGTATTCATTTATATTTTTAAACTTTCAGAAAAATAATTTTTTCTTATTCAGACTTATGAAATTTCTAGGTTGTGATACGTAGTTCTACGCAAAATTATCAAATACCTTGTATTTTGCTACACATAGTTTCAAAGAGAAATTTGTGCTTAGATTTATACATAATATCTCCGTTTCTGGTCTAAGAATGGCGTCTTATCTTTGAGAATGCATTTAATTGCGACAGCCGATCCACTCATATTTCACACTTCGTTTCCATGGTGAAACTCGACGCTTTAAACGAGGAGAACAAATTACTGTTGCCATCATTTAAATCCTATTATCCAAAATGATTGGAGAAAAACGTCAAAAGCTATTCGACTGTCGTTAAGCGCTGATTTCTCTAGGGTAACACTGGCATAATTTGCAGACATAATGAACTCATTAAGACGGAGTTTTAAAAATGACCAGCAGTATTATTGAAATGAAAATTCGACTGTGTTGAAATTATGTTTATAATTGGAAGTACTAATTGTTGATATTTCAACGAGTACCATTTTTTTTTCTGACACAACCTCCCCAAGAATTCGAGAAAATTTCTCAACAATTTATTCCTATCAAAAGTTCAATAATGATTGCCAGCTTAATCAGCTCTAAAGAGTGTTTGAAACAATAAACGTTTAACTCACTATCTGTAATAAAATAATTCTATGACTATGTAACGCATTTTCAAGTTAGTACATCATTATTAGTGGTTTTAGTCTCAGTTCTATGGTTCTTCTCAGTTATATTTAAGAGAAGCAATATTTTGGATTTAAATCTTCCATTTGACATCAAAGATGCAGTTATTTTACTAAGATATGTAGGTTACTAGCAGCGATTACCCGCCGTTGCTCAAGGTTCATCATGCGAAACTGTGATAAAAATTACATCGGAACATATAGGGCCTTGAATCTTATACATTGTTTTTTCACTGTGAAAGATGTAAATTCAGTGCATTATGTAAGAAAAAAAAATCATTGCATTATATAAGTCATAGTTGTATAAGAAAGAATATTTCAAATAAAATGCTGATAATTAAATAACCATTTTTAACAATTTACAACATAGTTGAAAAGTGTTTATGACTTTGTTCATTCTGTCTGTCTGTCCGTTGGCACGATAACTGCCGTAAAAATGACTTCATCAAAATGAAATTTTAGTATGTTGTTCAGACGGTCTATGGGACCTATGGGAATATAAATGAATAATATCACCCAATCCGTTTTGGATTGAACCCGGGTTGAAAAAACGAAATATATTGAACCCCATGGGACCTAATTTCTCAAACATTTTTAAGCGAATTTAAAATTCACAAAATACTTCGAAAGTTTTAGGAAATATTCAAATTATCCAAAAATATATTCAGTAGTTTTTTAAATAAACATTAAAATCATAATTACATATATTATATGAAGTTTTCCGACCGCCCACTTTTGCTTCTCTATGTCTTCGGATGAGTCGGACGGCCTGGGTTTTCGATCCATTATATGAAGAGATCACGTGATCATTATATGAAGAGATCACGTGACCAGCTTCAAAATAAAATATGGCATCCGTCTTGTGTCAAAATCGTGATTTTTAAAATTATTTTTAATTTATATTTAGTGTCATATCCGTCCTAAAACCGCTTTATTTTTGCATAATTTCTGTGCATCTGTATTCTGAAACAGCACAATTACAATATATTTGCGTTTAAATGATCAATACCACCCATATTGTGTCAAACGTGTGATTTTTAAAGTTATTTTTAATTTATATTTAGTATTGTATCCGTCCTAAAACCACTTTATTTTTGCTTAATTTCTGTGCATCTTTATTCTGAAACAACACAATTACAATATATTTGCGTTTAAATGATCAATACCACCCATATTGTGTCAAACGTGTGATTTTTAAAGTTATTTTTAATTTATATTTAGTATTGTATCCGTCCTAAAACCACTTTATTTTTGCTTAATTTCTGTGCATCTTTATTCTGAAACAACACAATTACAATATATTTGCGTTTAAATGATCAATACCACCCATATTGTGTCAAACGTGTGATTTTTAAAGTTATTTTTAATTTATATTTAGTATTGTATCCGTCCTAAAACCACTTTATTTTTGCTTAATTTCTGTGCATCTTTATTCTGAAACAGCACAATTACAATATATTTGCGTTTAAATGATCAATACCACCCATATTGTGTCAAACGTGTGATTTTTAAAGTTATTTTTAATTTATATTTAGTATTGTATCCGTCCTAAAACCACTTTATTTTTGCTTAATTTCTGTGCATCTTTATTCTGAAACAACACAATTACAATATATTTGCGTTTAAATGATCAATACCACCCATATTGTGTCAAACGTGTGATTTTTAAAGTTATTTTTAATTTATATTTAGTATTGTATCCGTCCTAAAACCACTTTATTTTTGCTTAATTTCTGTGCATCTTTATTCTGAAACAACACAATTACAATATATTTGAGTTTAAATGATCGTCAAACTTTGATTATTTCTAAAACGAAACCCAATTTTTGCTTATGGAGAATGTAAACTGATTAAGCTGTAAGATGAGTTGTATAAGAATTGCTGAATTTCTTTAACGCAAAATTATTTTGCTCAGGAGTTTGCAATATAGATGATATGAATGAAACATTCATTGATTTTACATAGAGAAGCAGACGATTTAATTGCAGACCTCTTCGATGAAGTTTTATGCATAAAGTTAAATTTCTTTGGCCTCCATGATTTTAAGTTTTAAGTAGAATAAATTATTGTAGCACTGCGATTAATGAAATAAAAATGTATGAATGAAATATTTACTGCTTTTACACAGAGAGCCAGGGGATTTATATTTTGATGACGTCATTTGAATCAAGTTCGTTTTTTTCGATGAAGTTTTAAATTTTCAAATATAATTAATTATTGCAGTGTTGTGATATATTACCACTGAATGTATCGCATTTTAGAGATGTTTGAATAAAATTAAAGTTGGAAAGTGTTTCATAATCAATGCTTTATGCATGATTGATCTTTGTTGTGATTTCTTAATACTTTTCGTTGTTGAGTAAGCCTGTGAGTAATAAACCATGGTGATAGTTTCCATTTAAATTCATGTTTCAAACCTGCAATTTTTAAATGTGACAACAAACGAAATTTAAACGAATCCAAAACGAAATTTCATTAGTGAAAAACAAACGAAAGTTTTGTTTTTCACTAATATCTCGAGAACCACTGGTCGTAGAAAGTTGAAACGTAGCCTAAATTTTAAGTGCTGCTATTTCAAAACTACCCACCAAATTTCATAAAATCCGGTTCAGCCGCAGCCGTTCTCCCGTGATGTTATGTTGGATCAAACATACATACATACTTTTCTTCTTTATATGCATAGATGATATAAGAAAGAATCTTCCTCATAAATTTCTGATAATTAAATAACCATTTTGATTTCTTAATACTTTTCGTTATTGAGTAAGCCTGTGAAAAATAAATCGTGATGATAGAGTTTCCATTTAAGTTCATATTTCAAACCTGTGATTTTCAAAAGTTCATACGTTCTATAAACTCCCACAAAACTGAGATTTAATTGACTTTCATGTTAAAACCAACGATTTCCAACCTTTTTCGTTGGGAATCATGGATTTAGAGAGTAGAACTCCTAGGAAAAAGTTTCGTTTTCCATCAATATCTCGACAACCCCTGGTATTAGAAACTCGAAACTTGGACTAAATTTATGGGCGGCTATTTTAAAGCTACCACTAAATTTCATTAAATTCGGTTCACCCGTTCTCCCGTGATGTTGGATCATACATACATACATGCATACTTTTCTTCTTTATATATATATATATAGATAATTATTTGAGCGCTTAACGGTGGTTTCAGAACCACGACAAGCATCCCTGCACATCCCATTCGTATCAGAAATTTACATCCGGTACTTATCGATCCGAATGCTAACCGTTCCCTAGGTCTGCCCAAACTGTCTCTGTGTTTACGCGGAGTGCGTGCACGTCAAATATATGGGTCTGTAAGTCCTTGGTTGGTAAGGTTGGTGGTAGGGAAAGGAGGATACGGTCCCTGTGAATACCTACTGAGTTTCGATCTAAATTGGGTGGCACATCCCTGCAGTCCAAACAGATACCTTACACCTTCGGGTAGGTCGGACGGTTTGGGTCGAAGAAAAAGAATGCTAAGTGTCCGATCACAGACGTTACAAAACATTTTGTAGTCAATCCTCACAGAATCCATCTAAAGGTGACGTTTCTAAAGCTAGGAACAGGTTCCCATTGCTGATACAAGCGTCTGTGGATCTATTTGGCAATTTTTAGTGTTCTTGAGCATGTATTAGTCGATTTCTTTAATGGCAACATGAGAATTTGCTAGGATCACCCCACTTGAAATTGATCATTATTCATAGTTGTTGATTCATTGTTTTGAAAATCCCATGGAAAAGTATTTTTTCCCCGTATTGACGGATGAAGAGATGAGTTTTAAGGCCAGAAGGTTAGATGTATTTGATTTCAATGAGCAGAAGTCGCCACATAATGAAGTTGGACAAATTATTCGAGTATCTGATGGTACGGTGTTAATTTTAAACATTCGATAGTGATCATCCAGTCGAGCTTATTTCTGAGATGCAAAAATAATTCGCTTGCATTGTTGCACCATCTAATTGGTGGCATTCAAATTTGACGGCTATGTTTTTACGAATATTTTTGAAGCATTTATTTTTCGGGATCTAATATAGATAGAGATCAGATGATAGATGCCATATTGAATTTCAAAGGAGGTAGGGTGAGGGGGGTTTCACTTAAGATTTCCACTTCCGGTTTTTTAAATTCCTGTTAAAAATTTTCGTTTTCTTTGAATCAGTTTTTTTAATATTAGCTATAAATAGAGTTTAGACGATTAGATAACTGATATGGATTAAGCATCAAATTCTGGAGGCGGTAGGAAGGATCACTAAGAATTTCTAACTTCTGTTCCTTTTCCACTTCAGCTTCAAAAATGTTCCATGAAGCATTTATTGTTCAGGTCTGGCTATAAATAGAGCCTAGATAACGACAGGCAAGGATTCGGCATTAAAATCTGTATGGGATAGGATGACTCACATAAGCCTTCCGCTTCCTGTTCTGTAGATGTTACTTTCGATTAAACAAAGTATCCAGTAATATCTATTTTGTGTGATCAGTCATAGAAAGAGCTTAGATGGCAACTAATATAAGTTTAACATTTAATTTCGGAGGGGATAGGGGTTTACTAAGGATTTACACTTTGGGTTCTGAAGATGCCACTGCCGGATTTGGAGATATTAGTTCCCGTTTTCCTGAAAATTCACATGATTGTACAAAAGTGTATAAAATTTTTTTATTAGTTCAGTCGAAAATGAAGTGCACACACGACTTGTTGCCACATGAAGACTTTTTCAGAAATTCCTTGTTTTACTTCAAATTTTTTATTCTTGATTACTTCCTTATAGTCATTCCGGGATAGATGCCGCATCCGGTAGAGTTTGCGCACCCCCTAGTTCTTAAACTTACCGTAAGACGGTAATGCAGTCAACACTAATGGTGTGTCATTTAGTGTTTCAAATGTGTTTAATAAAAGTATTGTGCTCCTGTGCCTTTTTTCACCTGCAATTGATAAATGTATGAGTTATAGGTTTTGCCTTGAAATATTTTATTGTGCTTCCACAAATTGTAAATTATAGCTAAAACTCTAGAAATGTCACTGGATTCCTTGTTTGAGCGAAGCATAGTCTTCGTGTAGAGTGTTCTTTATTGGGATTTCGTCATGCTTGAATCCAAGGTCGGGAAGCCTTAAGGTGCGGCATCTCTCCCTTAGACATGGGCACACTCAAAAGTTATTTGAAAAATAAGTAAAATTTTCATAATTATGCTATTAAGCCGATTTTCATCTTACTCCGTCGTTCATTAATGTCATTATTTTGTCTGTGTTGATTGTATTCTTAAACTGAGTTTAAAATAAAAAATATCTGATGTGGACAGCACATGACTTTCCATGTAGATTCATATTCACGTTCTCTATTTCTTCAATAATTCATTATATTGAATTTAATTGCACAAAATAACTCCCACAATTATTTAAAAAAGCACTGAATTGGTACTTTTAATTCAATTTTCGTTCTTAGTTGGTAACTAGACTTTTCTTTCAACGGTGGCGCAGTGTAAATGCGAAAAAACTATCTCGGGAACGGTTAACCCTAGTGTAATGGGATTGGTCTTATTCTTTTCATTGTTAAACATCATGTATAAAACAAGCATTTATTTGATATATTTGAGGATACGTAGTTTTCTATTTCAGATTTTAATGATTTTTACTGGTCATTTCGTAAAAGCAGGCAGGTTACTTTTTTTCAAATCGTACCCAAAACTAATTAGCACCAGGGCCACACTTACCTACGAAGCTTAAGTCACTTACCTACCCAATTTTATGAAATTCAGTCCATTCGTTTTTGAGTTAGAGTGGATACATGCATTGCACAGACAGATACGCAGACGTCTCGCTAAAAATAATGTTTTCGTGTTCTGGAGGTCCCGAAACGTGTGGATCCGTCGAAAACTCTTACGATTTTCGACATGATTCCAATACTTTCCTTATACATTACCAAATATTGCAAGGAGAGTAAAAAAGCACACATTTCTCGAATTTAGTCAATTTTTTATATTTTACAAAATTGCAATTTCAGTGTTTCTATCTTTTTTTATATTTAAATATGCATATTTTTTTTGAAGAAAAATATTTGGTACGTCCATTAAAATTCATTTATGTTAAATGCGAAGCATCTCCCTTCTGGTACGGCGTAACGCCCGACTCATCCGGGAGAGATGCCGCAATGAAAGGGGTTTACAAAATAAATTATAGTTGCTTATTGAATATTTTATAATTCATTTTATCCTACTACATATGTTTTCTAAATGTAAACAGATTATTATGGCTACATAAGTTCCTTGTTGTGCACCGTGGGTCTCAAAATATTGATTTTAAAAAAATGTGCGGCATCTATCCCGGATTTACCCTAATTAAAGGTTAGTTACCTAATGTGTACGAAATTATTTACAAAACTCAAATATTTGGCATGGGCAGCAACTGGTTACGCTAACAAATAAGATTCCAAAAGTTGATCTCTATAATCAGCTACTGGGGAATTTTTATATATTTTTTAACATGGCAGCATAGGAAAAACAAAAATGATATAATCATGCATAAAATTGGTTATTTAGGGCTCAATAATCACGAAACCCAATCATTGTAATCATTGGAATGAAAAATAACTGCGATATAATTTTTGTATTTCTGACGTCATTAGCTCCCCTCGGGGAGAATTACTTTCGGGGGGGGGGGGCATTGTTAAGCTTGGTATCAAGCTAGAGATTTTTTTCAAGCCCCTTAAAGTGAAGGTTAACACCTTGTAATTGCGATCATTTGGATCAAAGATACAGATTTCTCAAAAAAAAAAACTTGTGTAATTTGCAGGAGAGAGGGGGGGGGAAGCTACTTAAAAATGGATTCTGGTATAAGAAAGTCGAGTAAAGCCGCACTCCAGTTAATTAAATAAACCTTAAAAAATTGGTTTCATAAGAGTCTTGTACGGTTGAAAATATATTTTTAGTTTGAAACAAGTTTTAATATGGAACTCATAATTAGAAATGTTTTTTACATTCAATTTCAAAATACTTATTCGTGAAGTATTTATTTAGTAACATGAAGATGAATACAAATGACGTTAAATGAAGCTATTTTTTTTTAATATTTCTTCTTTTTTCTTTTTTTATAGATCTCCAGAAATGTCAACGCATATTTTCTCTTGTTTATGACTTCCTCTTCAAAGAAAACAAAGAAAATAAATATCACGGTTTACATGTGAAAACATCCCACTGAGAAACTTTTGACTTTTTAATCTTTGTTTAGAATTCTTCCTCTTGTTATGCAAGGTTTCTTTGTAGTTTTAGTGAACCTTTGTCACACTTGTAGAGAAATATCTGAATTCTATACATTGTAGAAAGTATTCAGATTTTTTTTTTCGACAAATGCAAATCTCTTCTTTTTTCTCACCAATTTAGAAACGATAACTCTGCTTTTACAGCATTCACCAAATCACAATAAATTGTATTGCTATTTTCCTCTGTTAAGTGTCTCAAATATTCTATTTAATATTTGTTTAGTAACCAAAATGTATTTTTAAAATGATTTTTAGATAATGTGAATTATTTTAATTTCTCCAGCGAAAGTAAAGGTTTTACTAGTATTACTTTCTGTAACTTAATATATGTGCATGAAAAGTGTTCTAAAAACTGATGCGGACAGCACACGATTTTCTCTACAGACTTAAATTGATTTTCTCTTTCATAATATATTAAATTGAGTTCATTTGCACAAAATAACACGGTAATTTATTCAAAGTTAATCCAATTTGCAGTTTTAATGCATATTTTTCATTTAGCAATTTAACGTATTTTAAAAAGGCATCAACTCATCAAATTTACAAAAAAAAAAAAATTAAATTTCTCGAGAGCGGTCTGTTTTACAGTGGTGGGGCCAGTCTTATTCGTTCCTTCGTGAAAAATTACGCATAAAACAAGCATTTAATTAATACGTTTTTAAATTATATTTTGTCTTTTATTTCAAATTTTCACGATTTTTGAGGATCATTTTCCATAGAAAAGCCAGTTCTACCAAAATCTACTCAGCCCCAGGGAAACCCACACGTGACTTATCTACAAATTTTTGTGAAATTTGGTCAAATAGTTTTTTTAGCTAGAGTGGACACATACCTCTTTTATGCGCCATTTCGCTAAAAGGAAGATTTTTTTTCGAAATCGTACAAAAATCTAATCAGCGCCTGGGTAACTCACAAGTGATTTACTGCCAAATTTTATGAAATTTGGTCAATTAGTTGAGTTAGAATGGATACATACATTGCACAGATAGACAGATACACACAGATGCCACTCTAAAAATAGTTTTTTCGTGTTCTAGGGTGCTCAACACGTGTGGATATGCCAAAATCTCGAGTTCTTATTTACGACACTATTCCAATATTTTCCTTATACATTACAATGCATTATAGGAAAAGTAGAAATCTGATGCAAGCAGCATTTTCCTGTAGTCTCCTATTCACGTTCTCTTTCTTTCTTCAATCATTCATTAAATAGTATTTAATTGCATAAAATAACAGCCATAATTATTTTAAATTAAACTAAATCTGCACTTTTAATTCAATTTCCGTTTTCGTTGGGTAACTGGACTTATTTTCAAAGGTGGCGTAGCGAAAATGCTGAGAAACTAAAATATCTCGAGAAAGGCTAGTCCTATGTAATAGGGTTTGAGATCTTATTCTTTTCGCCGTCAAAAATTACGTATAAAACAAGCATTTAATTGATATATTTGAGCATACGTAGTCTATTATTTTTAGATTTAACGATTTTTGCAGGCCATTTCGTAAAAAAAGGCAGGTTCTTTTCTACCGAATCGTATCAAAATCTAATCAGCACCAGATTAATACAAGTGATTTATCTACCGAATGTTGTGAAATTCGGTCTATTAGTTTTTCAGTTAGAGCGATACAGGCAATTTTCGCGGGCCATTTCGCAAAAAAAACAAAAACAGGTTCTTTTATCTTAAATAGTACTAAAATCTAATCAGCACCAGGTTCACCCACAAGCGACTTAGCCACCAAATTTTATGAAATTTGGTCAATTATTTATTCAGTTAGAGTGGATATAAAATCTAGACAGACACACACACACACACACACAGACGTCATGCTAAAAATAGTTGTTTTCGTATTCTAGAGGTCCCGAAAAATGTAGATCAGTCGAAAACTCGAGTTGCGATTTTCGGCATGATTCTAATACTTTCCGTCTACATTACAATGTATTGCAGGGAAAGTAAGAAGGAGGAAAACTAAATCGAGTTTTCAACGTATTTTTTATCTTTTGTCATTATAGAATACGGTTTTACGATTTCAGTGTAATACATGCGGGTTGTAAAAAGTGCAAATCTTTAGAAACACGTATCTCACTAAGGAACTGACTGGTGAGATATCGCTCAATCCACTGAGGGGGAGAGACGATTATCTTTTGTTTTATGTGTGAAGTGAAAGCTCCATTTTTCTCCTTCAGATTTCAGATCGAAGTGAAATTCTCAATTTTTACAATTTCCTTATTCCACGGCTTTTTACTTTTCCGTAGCCTTTACTTTACTTCCCAAAGTATTACTTTCCCTTAGTAAAGTTTTGGAAAGTATCCGAATCGTGTCGAAAAGCGGAGCTCAAGTTTTCAACGGATCTACACGTTTTAGCATTCTAGGAATACGTAAAGCCTATTTTTGACATAACGTATGAGTGTGTGTGTGTGAAATATATGTGTCCACTGGAGCACAAAAACTTTTTGACGATATTTTACAAAATTGGGCAGATAAGTCACTTGTGGGTTACTCTGGTGCCGATTTGATTTTGGTACGATTCGAAAAAAAAAATAGAATCTGCCTTTATTTTTTGTAAGATGGTCAGAAAAAATCGCCAAAATCTGAAATGTAAGACTAAATATGTTGAAATGGATTGATTAAATGCTTGTTTAATACACAGATTTTAGCGATAAAATGAATAAGAGTAACCTCACTACCCTTGGATGGACCATGCTCAAGATATTGTGGTTTTGGGAATTTTGTGAAAATCCCTATAATATTTGTGGCTGCTATCGTGAACACAAGAAATCGACCACAAACGCCAGATAGACAGAAGGACATCACTCAAAAATAGTCAAGTGTGTTCAGGAGGTCTTAAAACATATATTGTCATCAAACTCATCTCGAATTTTGAAATTTTCGTGAAAACAATACTTTTTCTATACTATATTCCATAGTAAGAAAAGTAAAAATATGATGTGGACCGCACATGACTTACCCTATAGATTTAATTTTTCTGCATATATTCTGTAAAGAATTAATCCCATTAAAAGAGTCATTACTTTAAATTATATCTAAACTGCACTTATAAAATAATTTTCCTTTTTATTTCGTATCTTAGAGTATTTTAAAATACTTCGAAATGCAAAACATTCTAAATTTTAAGAACTGTTTACTCTAGAGTAATGGGATTGGTTTTATATGTTTTATCGTCAAAAATTATGTACAAAATAAGCATTTAATTAATATAAAGCATAGTAAGTGTTTTATTTTATATTTTGACAATTGAGGACCATTTTGCTAAAAAAAGGCCAGTTTTATTTTTCCGAATCGTAGCAAAATCTAAGCAGCACCAGGGAAACCAACAAGTGACTTATATTCCAAATTTCGCGAAATTTGGTCAATTAATTTTTGAGATGGAGTGGATATATACATCGCACAGACACACACACAGACAGTCAGACGCACATAGAGACGTCACGTCCGACTGGAGTTTTGAAAATCTTTAAAACATGTAAATCCGTCGAAAAATGAAATTCGAATTTAAGACAGCATCATAATACTTTCGTTTTAAATTTTGCAATGGGAGTAGAGCAAGTAATATTTAGAGTTAAAATTTGGTTTGGGCAGAAAGAATTGAATTACCGTGAAAACTTATAACGGGGTGATTAAAAAAATTTTACGACTAAATATATGTTGAACGATTGGTCACAGGTCCATAGGTTAAATTTAAGAAATGCTTCAAATAAGATAGACTTCCAGAATACGGCAGTTTTGGTCACATGACACGTTTAAGTAAAAATGTACAAAATTTAACTTTTTTATACGGGTATTCTATATAAAGGAGGTTCAAATTGTTCATTATTCATTTAACGATCTTATGATAAAACAACTTCTTACATGCAAAATTGGCCGTGAAGAAATTATCAAAATTACAGGACTTTGACTCGGTCAAAAAAAATTGTGAAAACATAGGGCGTGTTCATAACTGACGTTTTAACGTAATAGCGTTTGAAACGCTACAAATTGAAACATTTTGTAGAATTCAATTGGCTAATACTAACTCAATTGTGCGACCCGTCCGACCGGACTTGACTCCTGAACACACCCATTGATTTTGGAGTCGTATAAAAATTGTATTTCGTTAGATAAAATTTCAATTCGAAAACTTATATGTACCTATATTAGCAAAAATTTTATACAGCTCCCAATTATGTGTCGAAAATTTTAACGAATTATATACCATGTAATTTGTATCCTATGGCAATAGAGTTTTATTTATTTGGCTATACTTAGTTTATGGAAAATATTTTTATAATTATTTTTTTTTCTGGGGAGCCCGTATCTTTAAAAAAATTTACATTTTGTAATTTTTCACTAAAAGTGTTCATATTGTCAGTATTACTTACGATAAGAGTCTGCTATAATCAAAACATTTCTTGAGATATTTAGCTGTGCAATCTTTTTGAAACCCCCTGTATACAAAAACAAAATGAAAAATGAAATGGCATGTTCAATAGAATAACGAATGTAACGGAAAACGTGCTTCAGACGTAATATTTGCAATTTCTCTTTTAATACGATTTTGATATTTTTATTCACCTTCTGCATACGTAAAATTTAAAATAACGCAATGAAAACATATCATGGATAGGATACGTTTGAAAACAACAGGAAGGAAAATTACAAACTAACGTGAACTCTGCAAAAAAATGTTTTCGTTCCACTGCATCTGTACCTTTCATTTTAAACTCGTTTCGGCACTTCATATGTTTCTTTCTAAGATATTAATTACCGTTTATTGTTTGAAATACAAAACTTGTCAGGGTATTGCGAGGGCAAGCTGTTCTAAGAAAATACCCGAATCTCGAAGGAATTTAAAACAGTAATATTTTTCATTCTGTTTCGAACGGGAAAGAAACGTTTTCGGTTCCCATAGAAATGTAACAGAGCTGAATAAAACGCTCATTAAAAGAACAATGAATAGTAGAAGTTAGAACGTTTTGTCTGAAGGCACCACATTCGCTATTATGAATCTCACGTCTCGAATTCAACATTTTTAAGGACACTACACCAGTTTAATTGATTTTCAACAGTTCTTGAATAAAAAAGTGTTCGCAAAGACCTTTTAATATTCCATACTATTGTATAAAGAATTGTTTTCGAAATTCAGTAATGTTCAGATTAAAAGAGCTAATGTTGAGCCCAGAACAGTTCGAACACGGGGATTATAACTCCCTTTGTATCTTCCTTTGAACTCATTCCTCTTTTGAATTTTGGGTTTGTTAGTTCTCTTTCACTGACGAAGGGGATTCAGCGTATCCTCGAAACAACTGCATTATCATTTTATTTGTGCTTATATACGCTGTTCAAGTTTTCCTTAACTTTCGTACAAAGTGCATTTTACTTATTGATCTAAATAGTGTTCTTTGACTGACTTAAAATCACTGCTGTCGCCATCTGGTGGATAAAAAGGACGACTTTTTGGACAACACCGTAATGTCACCAATTCTCAACAGTTTTAAAAGATAACATCATTGCAATATTCATAAGTAAAAGTTTTTTCAGAAGTTAAAATCATAATTTCTTAATCTTCATCCATTTATTTTCATTATTTATGCTTTTAACTGATGCCATTAGGAGATGAAAACTCAACTCATCACCGTGGAACAGTGATAGAAATGACGAATTTGCAAAATACTGCAAAGAACGTCTATCTCATTTATTAATATTTTTTAAGTTAAAGAGACGCAGAATTGACGACAACTCTCAGATATTCAGCCATTTATTTATAATAACTAAATTTCATGTCGATATTAAAATTATTTTTAACATTTTTGTAAAATTACTTCTAAATTTAATATCATGCTACGAATGCATAACTCCTGCGTAACTTTGTGGAGTTCTGATTTTTTTTTAATACTTCTTCCACTTGCGTCTCAACTTACTTGCTTCGACCTCATTGCGTATTTACACGTGACATAAAACCAGGTTCGAAAAATTCTTAATGTCAAATTCGAAATAAAGTTTGAGACATCAAATATGTTGCAAAATCGCGGAAGAAAAATATTATTTTAAATCAAACTGCTCCGAGTTTAAAAACGAAAAGGGAACAATTGAACGATATAAATTCCCATGATGCAGCGCTGGCCGCAAGGAAAATCTTAAATATTTAAAGTATTAGGAATATGTTTTTGAAAGCGTTGTTTGCTATTCTCTGAATATTGTTTCAACGTATAAATGTTATATAGCATTTCAGAAGTGAAATTCATATTTTCAGTACATATGATGTGTGGATGCAATGGCTAGTTGTTACAAACTGGGAGACATATAGACTTAAAGAGGCGGTGGACGTTGAAATTTGTTTTATTTATTTATTGACTTAGAAACATGAAAGTTTGTATAAATATTCTTCTTAACATTACTATATAAAATACCATTCAATTTTTTTCAATTTTGTTATAATTTTGTATTTTTTTTTAATTTAATTTTTTTTAACGAAAATTTGAAATGCTCCTAGCGTGACATTTGTTCACATTTTTGATTAATTTTACATTATGATCACTCAAAAACACGTTATGAATAAATTTGGTATTCATTTTTAAATCCCTTTGAATGTTAATTTTTTTAAGTATTTTTTTGCATTAAAACTTAATTTTCATCATTTAATTGGGTTATTATTCACTTTTAATTACCTTAATAAAGTTCAATTATAAAATGTATACCCAATTTCATTAAAAAGTATGAAAGATGTCTTCTTACCAAATTTCATGCATCTCAAATAAAACTTAAGACGCATGGAGCATTTTAAAAATGTAAAACCTTTGAAAATTCCGTTTCGAAAAAAATGCATTTAACCTTTTGCTAACGGATGGGACAGCGTCCATCCCAAACGAAGAACCTCCCAAAAAGACAGGTATTTGACATACCCTATCCCAAACAGTTCGACCCCCTTTGCAGACATTGGTGTCCATGGAAATCGCCGGCAGAAGCATTGCACCTGCTGCAGCAGGTGCAATGTTATAAAAGTCCAGGACAAGAAAAATAAATCAATGGATACTATATCTGCCAGAAACGTATTCAGGGGCACATTCTAGACAGATATACTAAAATCCGTTGTTTCTATGATTGCATAAAAACACGTGGTTAAAATTTTATGCAATCTGTGCCCAACAACGGAATAAACGAGATTAACAGAAAAAGACCAAAGAGGACAAAATTCAACTTAAAAACATAAAATAACACATAATCATGAAAAATATAGAGCACAAATGCACAAACATGGAAAAAAGGGCAACCCACAAGTTGCTCTTTTTTTGCATGTTTGCAACTCACAATATATATATATATATATATATATATATATATATATATATATATATATATATATAGTTGTTTCTACTCATTTGTTTTACTTCACGGTTTATATTGATCTCTGACCAGAAGAACTTTTCTAGATTTTTTTGTTCAGAATATTTTTAGCTCTTGTCATCAAACAGCTTGTGTCTCAGACATTTCTTGAAAATATCTGCCAGAAACTTTCTATAATAGTGTGTCTATGCCTGTTGCACATTTCTCCAAGGTTACGTGGCGTGTCATTTTCCATATTTAGAAAAATGGAGGATTAAAAGTAGAAAACTTTTCCCCCAGGTCCAGTTAGACGAGAGCTAACTACATAGAAATGTATTTCTGTGCGCAATAAAACTGACAGTGTTTATCTAATTACTTGCAGATATACCCGCTGTTGCTCGTGGTTCAAAATGTTTACAACTTTAGAAAAATTATTTGCACAGGAATAAATCTGAAGAATAAAATAGCCTAGACCCGTTTTGTAGACCAATTTACAAATGTATGAGGTGTGGTAAAAATACGCTAAAATAAAAACGCCAAAATCATAACAGAGTTATTTCCGTTCTATTTTTTATCTCGTTGCAACAGGCATTTAAATACATTCGAAAATATAGAAATTTTCAAACCTCTCTACAAATATCACCGTAATCTTATATTCTATGGCCGTAACTGATTTAATAATATATGAAATATAATAACAATATATAAAACAAAACTGACAGTGTTTATCTAATTACTAGCAGATATGCCCGCTGTTGCTCGTGATTTAAAATGTTTACAACTTCTGAAAAATTATCTGCACAGGATGAAATCTGTAGAATAATATATATATATATATATATATATATATATATATATATATTTATATAATTGAAGATTTTTTATTTTACTTGCATTATATATACCTGAGAATGATCATTAATAGAAATGTTCTGTAAAGCAAAAGTGATATGAAGACGGACTGAAATGCAAATGTGACATCAAAAAGATTATATGGCAAGCTGTTGAATATTTTAAAAAGAACATGATAAGTAAACATTATAAATAAAACAGGTACTAAATTGGTATGAAATACCCCTTTTCCCCTGTTCCGTATATAAGTTAAAGAATGGAATAAGAATTACATGTGGTAAAGAGCGGTGAATAAAACATGAAGATGAAAGTATTGATATAAATCATATATGTAATGCAGGTACTTAAGGTACTAATCCCCTTGTTCCCTGCATAAACATACATGGTGTAAATACAAGAAATGTGTTTATGATGAAAAGTTGCTAAACAGAAATATTGTTTTGCACGATGAGCTAGGCCTTTTCTAGCTCCCCCAAAAAATTTATTGAAATTGAAAAATTTAAGAAATTGAATAATATATATATATATATATATATATATATATATATATATATATATATATATATATATATATATATATATATATATATATATATATATATATATTTGAAATGTAATAATAAGAATTATGTAAAAATAAAAAAATAAAAATACAATTCAAGTAATATTAACATCACCATAGAAGCAAATTCACGGCCATAATGCCGATAAGAGAAAAGAACAGAACCTTCCCAAATTCGATGATTAATCAGAATTAAATTCCTCTTCAGGTCTGAGTATTTAATTCTAATTAACCCAAACAAATGCCTGTTTCAGATTAAGCAATAGTACATTACTATAAATGCTTAAACTCAGACTACAGGCATCAAAAAATGAAAAAATGAAAAAAGGATACATTAAGAAAATTGTATTACCATGCGGCATGAATCATTCCTCTTCTACCACGTGTATACACGATCAACCTCAACAACTTAAACTAGAAGCACCGGAATGACCAGGGTGGCAGTACGAACGTTCACGGAAATACTCCCAGACCCGTCCAGTGAGTCTAAGCTGAAGACTGGACAAGCAATTCAGAATACAACTTCCCAAACATGCAGAACTGAATATGAATATGAATCATAGATGAAAATTCCTACTAAACAAGAATTCATAGGAAAACTGGATAATCGAGAATGCCACTATACACCATTATAAGGGCGCACAAAACGTAGTTTCAATACTGACAAAAGTTACATTTTTTTGCGAAAATAAAATTCAAAACATTAATGTTAATGCATCTTATTTTCCGATTTTTTGATTTTTCTAATGTTTTTGACTTAGTTTATTATTTTTCATTTTTATTTATTTATATAATTAATAA